>CM042535.1:8906398-9048898 GCA_023630585.1 Cranoglanis bouderius
TGATGTGAGAAATGTTTGAGATTTTGTTTTATTGGAAACAATTTACATCTAATTCATCTTGGTCACTCTCATTAGGCACTTGTAGCACACAATATACAGCACATAAGTCAATACACTGTGCGTTACAAATTAACGGCGAAATCAAGCAAACTCCACAATATTCAGAGGAGCTTGCAATTTTTTTAAATTACCGCAGATTTTCCACAGATTTGGGCCAAGACGCGTCATGTGACGTCATCAAAACGTGCATTCAGCCAAAGCCCTCTTTGATTCACGTGCGTTGAACATGAGTACAGCTAAAAGGTCTCATTTACCAACAAACATCACTGCAAAAGGCAGTGCAAAACAATTTTATGCAATTGCAATTTCACCAATTCAAGTAGTTTTCTGCAAAAAATGCACAAAAATCACAAATAAAACCCTCCACAAAATCCTGTATGGACTGTTTAATAAAACATTAATTTAGAGTCCTATTAGGCTCTGAGAGTGACCAGTTAATCTCTTAAATTTGCGTTATTTATTTATTATTCAGTTATTAATTTTAAAGCATGTTATTCTGTAACTAAAATTGATTTGGGTAAGGTGTGCTTTTATGTACCTATAATGGGAAGGATACAGGATGTTTAAGTGCTTAATATGCCCTTAAATACAAAGAAAAATACTTTAATACTTAAATACTGTCGCACTTTAACCCTGGTTTTAGAGCACAGAACTTTTTTCTTTTTTTCAAGGCTGATTTCACATACAAAAGCTATTTCTCTCTGACTACAGCCGTACCAAGGAGCTCTCGCACTGCCTGGGCAAAATGAGATCATTTGTGGCTCCATGCTTACACTCCTGCCACTGCTGAACTAATTATCACAACCCCCTGGCAGTCAATCTGACGCTTAGAGGAAGCCAGCACTAGAGGGTGCAATGCCCCTGGTGGATGAATTATTATCTGTTCTTGCAGCTATATGAATGTATCAATATTATAATAATGTTTATAGGCTTTTAGTATATATAAGTCTAAAAGTCTAATAGTCATCTCTACTTATAAATGTAGCTGAATTCAGTGCAGTTCAGTGTGTTTAACCTGTCACTGACAATTACTCTTAATTATTTGTGTGTGTGTGTGTGTGTGTGTGTGTGTGTGTTACAGAAACATCCTCTGAGGACTCTGATTGGGGGCGGCTTGAGTTATCGGCTATGATCCTGGTGCCGTCCTGCCTGCTGTGTGTTGGTGTGTTTCTGGGCGTGTGTGCTGTCCGGAACCAGCGCTGCCTGCACAGTAAGAGCCGAAACCAGGATCCAGAGGAGCCTCTGGATGACCAGAGTCTTGTGTCATCAGAGAAATGCCTGAAAGAACTGATCTATGACATGAGCACTTCAGGCTCGGGATCAGGTGAGCTGAGACCAGAGAAAAGGAGAGAGAGAAATACAGACAGACAGATATAGCGCCATGAAGATAACAGCTTTAATAAAACATAGAATTCAACATAGCATTCAACTTAAGTATGAACATCTCGTTAACTCATTTGGTTAAATAATATGATGACATGCAGTAGCAATAAAGATTTTATTTTATTTTATTTTTTTAACTTTATTTAACATATACAATGTAGGTTAGTTTAAGTAACTTGGAACAATTTGCAATTTGAAGCCAATACCACTAACAACTAGTGTGTTATGAAAATGGGTGTAATGAAGCTCTCAGAGGAGGTTGATCCAGTCAAACACATGGAAAGGACTGTGGCATATGCTAATAAGATTATTATAGTTAGTTATTAATATAATTAGTGCTGCTAATTAGTGGAAATAATCCCACTGTATATATACTTGTGCTTCATACCAAAGGTGAAAATGTTATCAATATTTATTAAATACATTTGTATTTATAATATATCATAAAATCTAGTAAATGATCCTTATTAATACTGCATAAGTCATGATAATAATTAACAGAATGATTTAACCTGTTAATGTATACGCTTCATTATCTCCTAATGTGCTAAAGATTAGTGCATGTAGTAATTTATCATTATTAAAGCATTAGTTAAGTATTATTATATTTTATGTTTATGATATATATATATATATATATATATATATATATATATATATATATATATATATATATATATATATATATATATATATATATATATATATATATCATATAGGTTTATGATTAAATCTTTCAGGAGGATGCCAAGTTTGTGTACTGTTACACAGTGGTTTTCCTCAACTACTGTAATCATTGCTGGCCCTGACTCCAGTTTCTGTAAGAAAAATGTACTTGAGCAAAAAACTCTATATGGCCAAAGAATTCATGGACACCTGACCATCACACCCATGTGAGCTTTTTGAACATCCCATTCCAGATGTAGTCTCCCTTTGCTGTTATAATAACCTCCACTCTTCTGGGAAGACTTTCCATTATATATTGGAGTGTGGCTGTGGTGATCTGTGATCATTCAGCAACAAGAGCATTGGTGAGGTCAGGCACTGATGGGAGGCTTGGTGTGCAATCAGCGTTCCAGTTCATCCCAAAGGTGTTCAGGGGGGTTGAGGTCAGGGCTCTGTGCAGGCCACTCGATTTCTTCCACTCCAACCTTGGCAAACCATGTCTTCATGGAGCTCACTTTGTACACAGAGACATTGTCATGCTTCAGCATGTTTGGGCTTCTTAGTTCCAATGAAGAGAAACTGTACTGCTACAGCATCCAAAGACATACAATACAATTGTGTGCTTCCAACTTTGTGGCAACAGTTTGGGGAAGAACCACATATGGGTGTGATAGTCAGGTGTCCACATACTTTTGGCCATATAGTTTGTACTAGGGTGAAAAAAATAATTAATTTCCAAGACTTTATGAGGGGTTTTCCTTAAGCAGCTGAGTGATGTTACTTTTTCGGTGGCACAACAGCCTGGACACACACATGCCAGTCCTATTGAATGTTCATGATCCTATAACAAGTGTTGTACTCTATAAATGTATAGATTATAGTTGTACTATTATAGACACTGTTTTGGCTGCTCCCGTTCATTTAGCTGTTGGTTCTGCAATCTTGATGTGCTGCGCTGTATATAAGCAGAATATATATTTCGACTGAAAAAGAGTGGGTATATGGGTCTCAGGGCTGCCACTGCTGGTACAGAGAACAATAGCACGAACCATAGTGCTGCAGGAGAGCATCGGTAAGGGTCGTTTTGGAGAGGTGTGGAGAGGGAAGTGGCGAGGAGAAGATGTGGCTGTGAAGATCTTCTCTTCCCGAGATGAACGCTCCTGGTTCCGCGAGGCTGAGATCTACCAGACCATCATGCTGCGGCATGAGAACATCCTGGGCTTCATCGCAGCTGATAACAAAGGTAGTCACACGTGCACACGCGCACACACACTACGGTTTGGAGTTTACGACTTCCACATTCTACTGTATATGTTGGCAGTCTCAAAATGGCTTTAAGAGTTTTAAAAAAAAAATAAGTAAGGAATAAAACACTTAAGTTCATGCTGTTATGTGAAATAAAATCAATGACAGGGTGGTGAGGAGGTAAGTGGAGTTACTGTCACAACCCTGAATAACTTATAGCAGCTTTGTTTTTCTCATGAAGTTAATATGACAAAAATGAATCCAGCTTGTCATGTGACCAAGAAACCACAAAACAAAAAAATGCTCCATCCTCTGTTCATCCTTCAGCTCTGACTGGTACACCGGAGATGCCTTCCAAAACTGTAACATTAAAGTCTTCTCACAGGAAGCTTCACCATATCAGTTTCATCATGTTTTCATTAATGTAGCATTTCTGCCATACAAGTCCCTGTGTAAGATGTTACTACAGAAGCGATAACAAATGACAATAAGCCCATTACTGTAAACCTTGCTGACAGAACTACATTTCAAGCTGTACTGTTATAGAACATGTTTCAGTACATTCTGACTAATCAGAATTGCACATTTAACAGCACTGTGGCTCAAAGTTCATTAGTAAATGTTTGAGAGATGGTAACGTTGGACGTATTGAAAGAGTGTTGATCTTTATAAATGCTGTTTCCAATAGCTAGAAGTCTAAAGACCACAGCAGATAGATAGGGGAATAAAAAAAAAACCCAATGTACTTGACATCTGACTCACTTCCCTTCAGATAGGCAAGTGGTTTTCTCCGTAGCTCAATATATTTCATGCAACCCAGCTTGTGTTTTCTTTATACCACACCGTGACACTGATGGACCTGTTAGTCAGCGTGTTATCCAACTTATTTCACTCATTTGATGTAGAGGGGCTCTTAATGAGAGAAATGAGATGATCTGATGCACAGCTGCAGCAGGTCTTCAGGACGCATAGAGTGGTAATAACGTGTAGGCAGTTATATTAGTAGCTGTCCGCATGGACAGAGTCAAAAAGGTTTACTGGAAATTAGCTTTAACTGTTTATCAATCAAAATGTCACTCATATATTTGTACAGTGTTACAAGCTTTAAGCTGTATCACTTTTTAAGACTGTCTCTTTTGCCCAAACTTTTTTCCATTGACCACTAGGTCAGCACCAACTATATGCGGTCCATACATCCATTTTCCATACTGCTTATCCTACACAGGGTCATGTGGGAGCCTGGAGACTTGGGGCACAAGGCATGGGACACCCTGGATGGGGGCCCCAACCCATCACAGGGCACAATTGCACACACACTCACACAATTTAGAGATGTCAATCAGCCTACAATGCATATCTTTGGACTGGTGGAGTAAACTGGAGTACCCAGAGGAAACCCCCAAAGCACGGGGAGAACATGCAAGCTCTGCGCATACAGGGCAAAGGCGGGAATCAAACCCCCAACCCTGGAGGTGCGAGGCAAACGGGCTAACCATTATGCCACCTGCCTCCCTCTATATGCAGTCTTAGAAAGAAAAGTTCCATTTAGTACTTTTAGGGACCATTTAGGTTTAGGTAGGACCCTTTAAGGTTTCCCATGTAGAATCCCTTTAAAGAAAAGGTTCAAAGTAGAGCCCCTTTAGAAAGCTAGAACGTTTAGTAATCCAAACAACCTATGAGGAATCTCCTATGGTACCTGCTACACCACCATGCTGTCTGTCTCTATAAGATCTTTCTAAATAAATGTACTCTTCAGTGTTGCTTCATATGCTCTTAAAAGTATGGGTTCCTGAAGGGTTCTTTGGATAGTTCTTCACTTCCTAAATGTCCTTTACTTTGAATACTATTGTATTGTGCATACAGCCTTTAAAGATTCCCCAAGAGAGATTTAGGATTCAATTTAGGATGCCAAAATGGACTTGCCAAAGCTATATTTTAAAATGGAAATCTGTACATTATCATGCTTCTGTGTGTCTGTCCCTTTCTTTGTGTAGATAACGGTTCATGGACTCAGCTGTGGCTGGTGTCGGAGTATCATGAACACGGCTCACTGTTTGACTACCTAAACAGATACACAGTGTCTGTGGACGGCATGATCGTCCTTGCATTGTCCATTGCCAGCGGCCTGGCTCACCTTCACATGGAGATCATCGGCACTCAGGGTGAGCCAGCACTCGATGGTCCTTCCCGCTTTGGCCTGTCTCTGTTCCTCTGAGAATAGCACACTACTTCATGAGGAAGTGACTTATCAGGGGTGCACTTATTCCAAAAGCCCCAGAATTGTTCTGGACAAAATGATAATGGAGTGAAGAAAATATTGGGCCATTTCGGTCAAAGGCATCTTGTTCATGTTAATCATGCTAGAATGCTTAAATTGTGATTTCAGGAGTCGGGCTGTGCCAGAATAATGAAATGACTGAATGTGAAATTGCTCTTACTTGGACAGCGTCCCTCATACAACTTTTTGCGCTGTGTGATTTTAGCTGTCTGTGTCACTGCTATTATGGAACTTGGAAATGACTTTTAAAGTACCTTTGAAAGAGATATGTAATTTGAAAAATGCTGCTAAATCTTCCTTTACATTCTACAGACTTAGCTATTTATACATTGTTTTAACACTCCCTATCCACAATATATTGGCAGTGTGACTTGGTGGTGATGGCAAAAGAAGATTCACAGCTTGTTCTGTCCCCAAGGCTCAAATTTAGCCCTGGCCAACTCTCAGCTTAGCGGTCGATCAGTTCTGATAAATCCGCTTGTTTTTCTTGGAATGGCAGCCGTCTTAGATTAGACCGCTGTGCTTGATTACCAAAACCATCCTCTGGGTCAAATTGACAAATTTGCTTAATTTGTTTAATATTATTGTTGTTGTCGTAGCTCTTTCCCAGAAGCTGATTTTCTTGAAGCTAAAAAACCAACAACAACCAAGTGCAGTGAAACAGAGCAGTCATATACTGTCTTGAATGAATGTTTTAACTTATAGATGGAATGGGATGAATTAATGTTGTTTTCTAGAAACTGTGACAGCTTTGACATATGTGTGTGTATGTATGTACTGTATTTATTTATTTATTTATTTCAATGTATGTATCTAAAGGGTTATGTTATGGAATTAAATTTGTGCCAAAAGAATTGAATGTAACTTTTCAAGAAACGAACAAAAATAGACAATGAGAAGAAAAACACTCTGAAACTGAAAACAACTCAGTGGCAAAAATTTAGCATGGCCTTCAAATAAACATCATTCTTTGTTAACATATTTCTAAGATTCATTTTCGCTAATCACGGTTTATGAATGCGCCACCAGATTTTTGATTTACACTTTCAAACTTTTGTTTATGCTCCGCAAGTTTACTTTCGCCATTCTGGCACAAACCTCTCGTGTAGGTGGGTTTAACAGAGCTTTACTTTCATTGGCTAGTGAGATTTGGCTCGAAAGCTAAATTTTGGAGAGCCTTCTAGATGCGGTTCTCTGTATAGTTATAGTATTTGTACTTTGTAGTGGAAATTACTTACTTATTCAGTCAGTATATTAGTTTGTAATTAATATTTGAGGTTTGGGTACTCATACGACTACTTCAGGAGTGGCATGGAGCATCACTGTTGTCACCATCGTCATCATCCTTCTTCTCAGCAGGACACTCAAGCTGTCGATCCAAATCTCACTAGACAATGAGAGTGAATTCCTGTTAAGCCCGTCCACTTGTGTTTCAAAAACTTTGAAAGTGTAAACGAACATTCTGGCGGTGCATTCATAAACCATGATTAGTGAAAATGAGGCTTAGAAAACTGTTAACAAAGAATGCTGTTTATTTGAAGACCATGTTAAATTTTTCCCACTGAAAAATGTCATTTTCCGAGTGTTTTTCTTCTTTCTCATTGTATAGTTTTCTCCATTTCTTGGAAAGTTACTTTCATTACTTTTGGCACACATTTAATTCCATACTAAGTGAGCTTCTAATTGTTCCTTGAAAAGCTTTGAAGACCGGCTGTAATGGTTCATTCACAGCTGGCTTTTTTGCACATGAGCTTAAATGATGCGAAACATGCAGAGACTGAGCGCAAGGTTTCAGGACACGGCCACAGACTAAATCCCTAACATTAAATTACGGTAATGATTTAGAAATGAACAAGAACCCATTAGGAGTCTGAGAACAAAGAAGTGATGTGATTATAAAGACATGGCACAAAGTGGAGACAATTAGAGTAGCTGTCAGTCTGGAGTCATCTACAGGGATATGAAATGGTGTGTCATTTGTGACATTTGCTTATGTTAGCTAGTTGTTAAGTTATCTGCAGTAGACAGACAGAACATAGTACTAAAATGAGTTATGTAAATCTGACAGACTGAGGTAATCACTCTAGTTCTTTAGATAAATTTGGTTTTGCATAAATACAGCTACAGTATACAAGGTATAAGCAGTTGCTTAGGGGGCCCCATAAGAACTCAGGATGTTTTACAAATATATATATATATATATATATATATATATATATATATATATATATATATATATATATATATATATAGGTTAACTGTGTTAACTGAAACACAAGGATGATTTAGAATGTCACTAGTTACAATGCAGAAGTACAGATGAACTAGCATTACTTAGGTTGCGTTTGCATTTATTCAAGGAACAGGTCCATCTCAAAAGTAGTTGATCAGCCAGGACATGTTTCTGGCCGCATGCTGCTACTCTTTGCTCACCATCATTGGTGGTTTCTATGACACTGACTCGGATATGGTTAAGACAAATCAAAAGGGTTCCCTAAATGCAACACAGAGCTGAACTTTTGCCACTGCACGGTGAGCCAGGAACTCTTCAATAGCATAGTGTTGTGCAAAGCTGCATGTCTAATTCATCACATACTTCACTTATAAAAATATTGTTGGGCTCAGTAATACTAGTAGTAGGCTGCCCAGACAAAACAGTAGTCACATCAACCAACAGCATTTGCTCATTTGGCTGAAGCTTTTATCTGAAGCGACGCATATTTGAGACAGGATATAACTGAGCAGTTGAGAGTTAAGAGACTTACTCAAGGACAGCGTGCTGGGATTTGAACTTGTGATCTTCTAATCAGTAGCCCAGATTTTTAAACACTGAAACAGACCAGCAGACATCTTATCATCCAATGAGCATAACGCAGGTCATCATTTATTAGTTGAGCTGGACTTTTGTACTTCATGTCCAAGCAGAACACAACACTGACACATTCCAGGATGATAACTGTAGGGTGCACAGAGCCAAATGTGTGCGCGTGTGACCTGTTTGACGAGCATGATGGAACACTGTGACACTTTGATGACGAAAAAACCACCAGCACTCAATTCTGTAGAAAACTTGAGTGATTACTTGGAATAGCAGGTGAAACACTGTGAAATCTAACTGAATTGTATCCAGTCATTGTGGATAGGAAAGTGGGCTAAAATTGAAATCTCAAAATACCTGTGGAATCCTTACCTGACAGGAGAGGCAAAGCAAGCGGAGGCGTAACCAAGTATCTGGAAAGAAATGACACATAAACAGCTTACACAAACAGTTTAATACGTAAGGAACAAAACATTACATTAATGTTGTGGAACATCTGTGAAACAAGTTAGTTCCTGTTATCACTATAAATTATAACAGTTGTAAACAGTCCTCCCTTCTTACTTAAAGTTAATAATGGGTACTATCCTGTGATGGAAAACTTACTGACTGTTAAAAAGCGCTGATACTGAAGACTCCTTTGATAAATATGTATATTTTTAAAAAGTCTTCTTACAGAAAACTAGTCTTGGATTATTTGGAGTGTCCACCATACAAATTCTTACTATAGAAACAGTAATATATTAGAATTAGTGCCTGGGATTTGGATTACTGCCAGAACTTCTTTTGTCAGAGCTACTGTTATAGAAAATTAATCAACACCTTCTGACCAATCAGAATCAAGCATTCAACAATGGTGTGGTATAAGATAAAATACGCTTTAAAATAAATATTTAATTTAAAAAAAAAATCACAAAACAATGACTATATTATTATTATAATCACTTCAAACGTCTTCATCAATGTCTTTAAGACAATTTAGACATGCAGTTTGCAGTGCTAAACTGTAGGCTGTTAGCCTCTTTTACATTTTTGCCGCATTAGTACTAAAGAACTAAAGAAGCATGTCTTGGTAGATCAGGTTTAATTTTGGTTCAATTATTTTTTTTAATCTATGAAGCTGAAAAGAGCCTGAGTTATGTATCCATAAGCATGTGTGTGTGTTTTTTAGGAAAACCAGCCATCGCTCACAGAGATATAAAGTCCAAGAACATCTTGGTGAAAAAGAACAGCACTGCAGTTATTGCTGACCTGGGACTGGCTGTCAAACACGACTCCACCACCAACACTGTCGACATCCCGGCTAACCACAGAGTGGGCACCAAGAGGTCCGTGTCTCCCTCTGCAACAGTGAATATGCTTAAGAGCATATTGGCACAAAACTTTTAGAATTCCTAGAAACAATGTTTACTTTTTATAAATTTGTAAATGTTTTCAAATAGAGCAGCAGCACATATAATTAAGATGTACATAGCAACATGACAGATTTACGACAGTCAGAATTAAAACCGAAACGTTTTATTCATTAAATGTACAGTGGACAGAGATGCTTGCTTTATTTATTCTTGATCTGTTTATCATTTAACATGGCAAGGTGGCACTTTTTCTTTTCCAATACCAATACCTTGAGTATCCACCGATATCGATACCGGTATTGTTTTCTTTGAAATCTACCAAGATTTAATTGTTTTTTAAACCGAAGCACTTCACAATATTTTTCCACACAAAAATCATTTACATTAAAGTA
Organism: Cranoglanis bouderius; assembly: GCA_023630585.1. NCBI lineage: Eukaryota > Metazoa > Chordata > Actinopteri > Siluriformes > Cranoglanididae > Cranoglanis > Cranoglanis bouderius. The sequence continues at coordinate 8,916,596 of CM042535.1, forward strand.
TAAATATATAAGTCTTAGTCTTAACAAAAGAAAAACCAGCCAAGTCTCTTTATATGTAAACATTTCCAGTTTCAACCCAATTCCAGTCTTTGCCATTTGTTACATGATCTGATATCCAATAGATTTTCTCTGATAGCTGATCCATATTTTTCTTGGTATCTGCCTGATACTGATGCTGGGTATCAAATTGGTATTTGGATTGAATTTGAGTCTCTAAAATTAACATATGACCCATGCACACAACATATTATATGTATGTAAGGAATGTAGTGGTGAAATGTGGCCCAGTGTAAAGTGAAGCTAAAGTGTTACCACAATGAAGTTGATTATTTTCCAAAAACAGCATCTCTTGAATTGTTCTATTCCCTTTATACTACAGCAGGTTGCTAATCTGAACAATTTATGTCATATTGTATTAGTATATAGCTATGGTTAATGTTGTGGATGCTGTGTCCTAGGAGTAATCAGGTGGTGAAAGATCTCATAGTTAAAGTGGAATTTTTTTTTACATACATAGGCAATTTGTGTTCAGGAAGTGCAGGTGTGCCTCACAATTACATTCTGCAGTTGCTATGCTTTCTTTTTGTCCATGGTTTTAAAGTTCATTGCCTGTTGTTGAACCTCAGCGACTATCAGCTCACCATTACTGAGTCATTTTGCCTGGCTACGTACAGCATGCCATATGTGCAGCCTCTGAATACAGGGATCAGTTTCCATTAGCTCTTTAATGTGTGTGTGTGTGTGTGTGTGTGTGTGTGTGTGTGTGTGTGTGTGTGTGTGTGTGTGTGTGTGTGTGTGTGTGTGTGTGTGTGTGTGTGTGTGTGTGTGTGTGTGTGTGTGTGTGTGTGTGTTCTCTGTAAGTGTACGCTTGAGTAAACTGAATTTGCCCTGTTTTGTGATGGTCGGTGTATAGTGTTGGGGTTAAGTATGTGTTTGTGCCTGTGTGTAACACGTGTGTCCATGTCCTTAGGCGTGTGTTGTCTCTTTTCTGACCTCAGCATGACTGTTTCTAAAGCACAGATGTTAGTGTTTACCTTCTATCTCAGAAGCACTTCTTACACAGAGCTTAATGTACATGATGCTGATGTGTGTGTGTTTTTGCAGGTACATGGCCCCTGAGATTCTGGATGACACCATTAACATGAGCAGCTTCGAGTCATTTAAGCGGGCTGATATCTATTCTCTGGGTCTGGTGTTCTGGGAACTGGCCAGAAGATGTTCAGTCAGAGGTGTGTAGTAACTGTCTGAAGTCGCAGCCATCGCCAGTGTCTTGTTTCTCGCGCGAAAGAAACTGAGTAAATATTCTGAATTCTGAACTTGATCTCACTTGATCCCATTTTTGTATTTAGTAGTAGAAAATGTTATTTTATTGCAAATTAATTTATTACAATATAAATGTGATGAAATGGTTTCATCACAAGTTCTCATCACTATCACTTATTCATAGCTCATGAAAACAAGCAGAACGTTTCTGACAATGTGGACATTGCAAGCTTTTAGCCAGTATTTTATTCTGATTTAAATGTGGTGAAAATTGTCACGGCGGCAGATATGGGCGCAGGTGCAGGTACAATTTATTAAAGCTTGCAAACAAATCCAATATGAAGGGCAAAAATCAGAAACAGGAAACAGACAATGTTCAGGCGATCAGCACACAACATACAGTGGGGGAAAAAAATATTTGATCCCCTGATGATTTTGTATGTTTGCCCACTGATGTGAAATGATCAGTCTATAATTTTAATGGTAGGTGTATTTTAACAGTGAGAGACAGAATAACAACAAAAAAATCCAGAAAAACGCATTTCAAAAAAGTTATAAATTGATTTGCATTTTAATGAGGGAAATAAGTATTTGATCCCCTATCAATCAGCAAGATTTCTGGCTCCCAGGTGTCTTTTACACAGGTAATGAGCTGAGATTAGGAGCACTCTCTTAAAGGGAGTGCTCCTAATCTCAGTTTGTTAGCTGTAAAAAGACACCTGTCCACAGAAGCAATCAATCAATCAGATTCCAAACTCCCCACCATGGCCAAGACCAAAGAGCTGTCCAAGGATGTCAGGGACAAGATTGTAGACCTACACAAGGCTGGAATGGGCTACAAGTCCATCACCAAGCAGCTTGGTGAGAAGGTGACAACAGTTGGTGCGATTATTCGCCAATGGAAGAAACTGTCAGTCTCCCTCGGTCTGGGGCTCCATGCAAGATCTCACCTCGTGGAGTTTCAGTGATCATGAGAACGGTGAGGAATCAGCCCAGAACTACACAGGAGGATCTTCTTAATGATCTCAAGGCAGCTGGAACCATAGTCACCAAGAAAACAATTGGTAACGCACTATGCCGTGAAGGACTGAAATCCTGCAGCGCCCGCAAGGTCCCCCTGCTCAAGAAAGCACATGTACAGGCCCGTCTGAAGTTTGCCTGAATGATTCAGAGGAGAACTGGGTGAAAGTGTTGTGGTCAGATGTGGTCAGATCTCTTTGGCATCAACTCAACTCGCCGTGTTTGGAGGAGGAGGAATGCTGCCTATGACCCCAAGTCATAACACCATCCCCACCGTCAAACATGGAGGTGGGAACATTATGCTTTGGGGGTGTTTTTCTGCTAAGGGGACAGGACAACTGCACCGCATCAAAGGGACGATGGACGGGGCCATGTACCGTCAAATCTTGGGTGACAACCTCCTTCCCTCAGCCAGGGTATTGAACATGACCTTGATGACTTGGAGAGGATCTGCAAAGAGGAGTGGGACAAAATCCCTCCTGAGATGTGTGCAAACCTGGTGGCCAACTACAAGAAACGTCTGACCTCTGTGATTGCCAACAAGGGTTTTGCCACCAAGTACTAAGTCGAAGGGGTCAAATACTTATTTCCCTCATTAAAATGCAAATCAATTTATAACTTTTTTTAAATGCGTTTTTCTGGATTTTTCTGTTGTTATTTGTTTCTTATTTGTTGTTACACTCTCACTGTTAAAATACACCTACCATTAAAATCATAGACTGATAATTTCTGTCAGTGGGCAAACGTACAAAATCAGCAGGGGATCAAATACTTTTTTCCCCCACTGTATATGAGGCAAGGCAAGAATCATTGACAATGTAGCAATGTACAAAGGCTTGGTGTCAACAGGTATGTAAACACTGAGCGTATACTTCACAATGAGAGTGTAAACTGAGAGTTCTTGTATACTGTGTGATGGTTGGGTGTTGTAGTCTTCAGTGGCCATGTTTGTGCTCCATACTGTTGTCTCAGAGTTGTAGTTTGGTGCCGATTCCAGTGTTGAGACAACAAAAATACACTGATCAGCCATAACATTAAAACCACCTGCCTAATATTGTGTAGGTCCCCCTTGTGCCACCAAAACAGCTCTGACCTGGCAAGGCATGGACTTCACAAGATCTCTGAAGGTGTGTTGTGGTGTCTGGCACCAAGATATTAGCAGCAAGTCCTATAAGTTCTGAGGTGAGGCCTCCATGGATCAGACTTGTTTGTACAGCACATCCCACAGATGCTCGATTGGATTGAGATCTGAGGAATCTGAAGCACAAGTCAACACCTTGAACTCTTTGTCATGTTCCTCAAACCATTCCTGAACAATTTTTGCAGTGTGGCAGGGCGCATTATCCTGCTGAAAGAGGCCACTGCTATTAGGGAATAATGTTGCCAAGAAGGGGTATACTTGGTCTACAACAATGTTTAGCTAGGTGGTACGTGTCAAAGTAGCATCCACATGAATGCCAGGACCCAAGGTTTCCCAGCAGAACATTGCCCAGAGCATCACACTGCCTCGGCATAGTGCATTCTGGTGCCATCTTTTCCCCAGGTAAGCAACACACATGCACCTGGCCGCCCACATGATGTAAAAGAAAATGTGATTCATCAGACCAGGCCCCCTTCTTCCATTGCTCCATGGTCCAGTTCTGATGCTCATGTACCCATTGTAGGTGCTTTCACCTGTGGACAGGGGTCAGCATGGGCACTCTGACTGTTCACTTGCTGCCTAATATATCCCACCCCATGACAGGTGCCATTGCAATGATCAATGCTGTTCACTTCACCTGTCAGTTTAGATGTCAAAGACTTTTTAAATGTATATTTTAATGTATATTGTTTACACTGTTTAACATTTTAATGTACATTATGTACAGTACTGTGCAAAGGTTTTAGGCACATGCAAAGAAATGCTGTAGAACAAAGATGCCTTCAAAATAGTGAAATTAAATGTTTCTACATTTAACAAAAAATACCGTAAAGAGCAGTAAACAATAGTAAATGAAACAAAGTCAATATTTGGTGTTACAAAAAAATAAAATTTAAACTAAAAATAGTAGTCTCTGGTACAATTAGTGCAGTTTTATAAGGAAATGAGCTGGTAAGTTTTATTGAGCATCTTGCAGAACCAGCCACAGTTCTTCTGGAGACTCTGACTTTCACACTCGCTTCTTATTTTTGCAGCAAAACCCAGCAGCCTTCATTGTGTTTTTTGTCTGAAAAGTGTCTCTTACGTAATACGCTGCTTTCTTTAATGACATACAAACATTTTTCTGTAACATTTAATTTTGTGTTAGAAAACTAATGTTTGGGAACATAAAACATTATTGTTTTTTGTACTGACTTGATAATGTAGAAGTCATAAAATAAAAAAATCTATAACAAAGTTTGTACTAAAAAAAAATAGGGTACCTAAAACTTTTGCACAGTACTGTATATTTTAATTATGCACAAATACTGGAACAACATGTTACAGTACTGTTTATTACATACTGTTTATTACAGTTATGTCATTTGTGAAAGAAACTAAACACAGAATCTGCTAGCATTCATTTTAGCAGAAAATGAGGATGAGAGAAGTATGTGGGTGGTGCAGTGGGTAGCTTCACTGCCTCTCAGCTCCAGGGTCTCTGGTTTGATCTTGAGCTCAGGTTAGTGTCTAAGCAGAGTTTCTGTGCATGGTGTCTATGTGGGTTTCCTCCGGGTTGTCTGGTGTTCTCCCACCTCCTGAAAACATGCCTGTATGTGGATTGACTGTGTTACATAAATTGCCTCTAAGTATGAATGTGTGCGTGCATGATTTAATCCAGCCTCATGCACAGTGTTCCTTAGATAGGCTCCAGATCCACCACCACCCTGACCAGAATAAAGTGGCTACTGAAAGCAAATGAGAAATGTTATCAGCACCTGGGAGTACTATGCCCCCATAACATGCATTTAACATTAATTAACATAATTTAACAAAACTTTTTAAAGTCTTTTCCGTCCATCTGTGCATCGATCCGAGATTTTCATTAACACAATGTCTCAAAAACGAGTGGTCAAATGTTTGTAGGATTTATATGTAATGATCATTGTAACCAGCAGATGTGTTGATTAGATTTTGGTTGATTGATCAAAACAGGGTAAAGATCAAAGCAAGGCCATATATCTGACATAGTCTTTCTAGACTTTCGTCAGTAGCTTCCATCCTGTTTGAAGTACATTTTAAGGGTTTTCTTGTATACAAATTAGTAACAAGAAAGTCTAGACATGTGGGTGGTGGAAGCATCCCTGTCTACCCTGCTGGCCTTGAGTTCTACTTGTTTCCCTTCAATTTTTGGCTGCTAGCATCTGCACAGTTTGTTATTGATAAATTTAATTTAAAGCTGAAAAAAGATACCATGCATTTGATGTATTATCAAAGAGATGCCTAAACATTGGAAAGCTCTTGGTTATTGCTTATATTGACAGGAGAAGATCTATTTGATATTTCCATTCATCCATTGTCTGTACCGCGTATCCTACACCGGGTCGTGGAGAGCATGGAGCCTATCCCAGGGGACTCGGCACAAGGTGGGGGACACCCTGGATGGGGTGCCAACCCATCACAGGGCACAATCGCACACACACTCACAAACCCATTCACACCCTGCAGACAATTTAGGGATTCCAATAAGCCTACAGCACATGTTTTTGGACTGGGGGAGGAAACCGGAATGCCCGGAGGAAACCCATGAAGCATGGGGAGAACATGCAAACTCTGCACACACAGAGGAGGCGGGAATTGAGCCCCCAACCCTGGAGGTGCAAGGCAAACGTGCTAAATACTAACCGTGCGCCCCCCCCCACCCGTTTGATATTTATTTAGATAAATTTGTTAACTGTATTGCTAGAAAATGAAGTGGTATATTGTGAAGTACTAAACAAAACAATAAGGTTTAGTTGAACATGCAGTAAGTTAGCATTTGATGCTGATTTATACAGATTTTCCAGATGGGTTATAGAGTGCCTGGACCTTGCATGACAAAAGCCTAAGCTCTTGTGAATAGCACAGTTTATTAAACTGCCTATAAACTGTAAACTGCAGCCCAATGTTGCTCAAGTACTGTAGAGTATCTTGTCATTAACTCCAGTTAATTGTAACAAGGACACAGTGTAATAGGTGCAAAGAGCATCCTAGTAGTTCTCAGGTCTGGGCTGAATATTGACTGAATCAAAAATAATTCATACGAGATAACTGAAGCCTGTCCTTGTGGAAGTTATAATCAACGCTGTTAAATATTTCAACCAATGGCTGACAGTTTTGTACTAACCCCTTTTCCATAAAACTTGGGATTTTTCTAGAATGAATAAAAACAAAAATCTGTGATTTGTCAGGTCTCTTGAAACTTGAATTAACTGAAGTACAAAGAAAAGATATTCAATGTTTTCACTGACCAACTTAATTGTATTTTGTAAATATAAACAAATTTAGAATTTGATGCATTCAACACACTCAAAAAAGTTGGGACAGAGGCAAAATAAGTCTGAAAGGTTTATAGAATGTTCAAGTAACACCATTTTGGAGGATCAGGTTAATTGGTAACAGGGGAGGGTATCAGGATTGGGCATAAAAGGAGCATCCACCAAAAGCTCAGTCTTTGCAAGTGGCTCACCACTTTGTGCTAACTTTGTGAGAGAATTGTCAGTCAGTTCAAAAACATCATTGCTCAATGTGCATAATATTAACAGTAACTGCTACAGTGCATAATATTGTGAAAAGATTCAGGGAATCCAGAGAAATCTCATTGCGTAAAGGGCAAGGCCGGAAACTGCTGTAAAATGTGTGTGACCATCGAGCCCTCAGGCAGCATTGCCTGAGAAATCATCATGCTACTGTGATAAATATAACCACATGGGCTCGGGAGTACTTCGGAAAACTATTGTCACTTAACACAGTCCGCCGCTGCATCCAGAAATGCAACCCGAACCTTATTACACAAGGAAGAAGTCACACATAAACTCTATGCAGAAACGCCACTGAGTTCTCTGGGCCTGAGCTCATCTCAGATGGACTGAAAGGCAGTGGAAACGTGTGCTGTGGTCAGATGAGTCCACATTTCAGCTTGTTTTCAGGAAAAACATCAAGTTCTTCGTACCAAAGATGAAAAAGACCAACCAGACTGTTCTCAGCGAAAGGTGCAAAAGCCAGCATCTGTGATGGTATGGGGGTGCATCAGTACCCACGGCATGGGTGACTTGCATATATGTGAAGGTACCATTGACGCGGAGGCGTATATTGGTATTTTAGACACAGAGTGCATGTGCTTGACTGGCCTGCCAGGAGTCCAGATCTGTCTCCTATGGTGCATCATGAAGAGGAGAATCAGACAATGGCGACCAAGGACTGTTGAGCAGCCGAAGTCTTGTATCAAGCAAGAATGGGCAAAAATTCCACTTGCAAAACTGCAACAATTACTATCCTTAGTTCCCAAATGATTAAAAAGTGTAAATAAAAGGAAGGGTGATGTCCAAGTGGTAAACATACCTCTGTCCCAACTTTTTTTGAGTGTGTTGAAGGCATCAACTTCTACATTTGTTTATATTTACAAAATACAATTAAGTTAGTCAGTGAAAACTTTGAATATCTTTTCTTTGTACTTTTGTCAGTTAAATAAGTTTCAAGATTTTTGTTTATTGCATTTTAGAAAAAATCCCAACTTTACTGGAAATGGGGTTAGTATATACTGTATAATGTGAGAGACTGTCCTGGCTGTAGGTATTTAGCTAATTGGTGCAGTAAAGCATTGATTTCAATGTCAGAAATGAATATTTATGTGATTTATGTCAGTAGATCTGTCTGATCCAAGTCAACGTTTATAATGTCCGTAAACAGCAGTTGTTCAGCTGCAAACATCAATTGCAACTACTTGTGTTTGTGTAGGGTGTGTATCGAGCCTTACATGCACATACATGCAATTTGTGAATGCAAACACACTGTCAGATCTGGTTCTTATGGGTTCATGCTAGTTTCCTCCCTTTTAACAACGGAGCACAGTGAAATGCAGAAAGATACAGTAATACAGTTGCAATCAAAAATATTCAACCCCCGTTGCAAATCAGGCTTATTGTCAAAATTTATAGACTTTCAGTTGTTTTCAATGAACAAATCAAACAAAAGCAATTGAAATAGTTCAACACAACGAATGCTTCAAGTGGTTTACCCAAATTCAACTGAAAATGCAACTTATGTTGACTTCTCCAGTCTCAAAATGATTCAACCCCTTCATGGCAAGCATCTTTAGTACTTAGTAGAGCACCCTTTTGCTGTTATGACCTGCTGCAAACAAGATGCATAGCCAGACACCAGCTTCTGGCAGCATTCCTGAGGAATCTTAGCCCATTCCTCATGAGCAATGGCCTCCAGTTCAGTAATATTCTTGGGTTCATGTGCTGCAACCGCCTTCTTCAAATCCCACCAGAGATTTTCTATGGGGTTCAAGTCAGGTGACTGTGATGGCCACTGTAGAATCTTCCAGGACTTCTTCTGCAACCAAGCCTTGGTGGAATTTGAGGTATGCTTGGGATCATTGTCCTGTTGGAAGGTCGAATGACGCCCAAGCTTCAGCTTTCTCACAGACTGCATGATGTTTTCTCCTAGGATTTCCTGATCCTTCAATGAATCCATCTTGCCTTCCACACGCTGCAGGTTTCCAGTGCCAGAGGATACAAAGCAACCCCAGAGCATCACCGAGCCACCACCATGCTTGACAGACTTGGAGAGAGTGTTCTTTCTTCATTCTTCTTTCTCCAGACATACTGCCGATCCATCGTGCCAAAAAGTTCCAGTTTTGTTTCATTGCTCCACAGAACAGAATCCCAAAATTTCTGTGGCTTATTTATATGATTTTGAGCCGAATTTTCTTGCGCTTTTGAGTCAGTAGTAGTTTACATCTTGGAGTTCTGGCATGGAAACCTTCTGTCTTTAGTACGCACCCTACTGTGCTCACTGAAACCTCAGTGCCTGTTGCCACCAAGTCTTGCTGCAGGTCTTTTGCAGTCACTCGAGGGTTTTTCACAACCTGCCTTCTCATAAATCTGGTTGCAGATTTCTTTTTCTGCCCCTAGCCAGTTCAGGTATTTCATGTGTTCTAGCTCAAACACACCTGGTGCAACTAATGAAGCCCTTGATTAGTTGCATCAAGTGTGCTTGAGACAACACCTGTTTTGCTGTTGTGAGGGATTCTATTCAGGGGGTTGAATAATTTTGAGACTGGAGAAGTCATTATAAGTTGCATTTTCAGTTGAATTTGGGGAATCCACTTGAGGCATTCGTTGTTGTGAACTATTTCAATTGCTTTTGTTTGATTTGTTCATTGCAAACAGCTGAAAGTCTGTACATTTTGACAATAAACCTGATGCAATGGGGGTTGAATAATTTAGATTGCAACAGTATATAGTAAGAACTCCATCTTGTGGAGATTCTTCACCTGCTAAATGAGGGCTTGATGCAAAGTCCAGGATGTGCTTTTCATCTCTAAAGTGAGAACTCTGTTTTTAAACAGTATATGATTTTATACACTGCTGTGGTTTTCTCCTTCCCCAGGGATACATGAGGATTTCCAGCTGCCTTATTATGACCTGGTGCCTTCAGATCCGTCGGTGGAGGAAATGAGGAGGGTTGTGTGTGAGCAGAAACTGCGGCCCAACATCCCCAACCAGTGGCAGAGCTGTGAGGTAGGTTGGAAACTGGCTGGCTCAGAGTGAGTGATTTTGTGAGCGAAGTGGCACAAAAATGCAAGGAGAATTATTTTAATTCTTATTTGAATCCTGTTTTTTATTCACATTAAAATAGTTCCAGACTGTTTGGTGTTTTTATTGATGGAAAAAAAAACTGGCAGGAATAAGTACACTTTAGTGACTTTTAAGTGTGTGTGTGTGTGTGTGTGTGTGTGTGTGTGTGTGTGTGTGTGTGTGTGTGTGTGTGTGTGTGTGTGTGTGTGTGTGTGTGTGTGTGTGTACTCAGGCCCTGCGAGTGATGGGTAAGATCATGAGGGAGTGCTGGTACGCCAACTCGGCTGCTCGCCTCACCGCGCTACGTGTGAAGAAAACCATCTCTCAGGTGACAGTGGTCAAGGACGTTAAAGAGTAGCACACATACTACTCTCTCAAACGTGCTGATGACCTTTGACTGACCCCTTCATCACTCATTAAGGGACCACATTTCAAAACTCTTTGTGCTGTTGATGCCAAATACTCCAGTGTGTAGCAGTGGAGCCTTCCCTCTGCCGAGTGACTGAGAGTGAGAAGGATTTTGAGTTGCTCAGCGTGAACCTGGTCTCGTTTTGAGAATGCAGAAGGTGCAGGGAGTATGCAGAGGAACTGTGAACTTTTCTCTCTTCTCTGTATGTTGTCTTTGTTTCCTTTACAGCCTCTTATCTCCTTTTATCTCGTCACTTCTCATCACTTTCACTCCTCACTCCTCCAGTGGCTTTTGGTGTTTCTCTACCTGCTCCAGCAGATTGAAAAGATTTAAAAAAAACAAAAAAAAAAAAAACGAGAGAGAGAGAGAGATTGTACCCAATCACTCTTTGCATTTTTCAGTAATGTGACAATTAATATGTGTTAACAATGTACACTGAGTTGCCAGTTCATTATGTACATCTAGCAAGTATCTACCCTTACTGAACATTTTATCAGGTAAAACTACAATATAGGTCATTTTTGTCAGTCTACAAGGAGTAATTATAGCTCATCTGTTGGTCTACTCAATTCCCTATCTATCAGTGGAACGGGACCACCATAAGACTGACTGCACAGATATTATTTGAGTGGTGAGCGTTTTCAGGACAGCTGAGACGGTGACGTGATAGCGTGTGGTCCTGGTATGAGTGTATCAGGTGGAGCAGTGTTGCCAGGGTTTTTATACTTCTCAGTGTCACTTCTGGAACTCCACCAACCAAATATATCCACCCAACAGCTGTGCTGTAGTCAGAAACTGACATAGATGATGGGTAGCAGACGATTAACACAAAATGTTATCGTAAAATACAAAGTTGTTGTCATTTACGGCATTTGGCAGACACCCTTATCCAGAGGAACTTACATTTATACATCTGAGCAGGTGAGAACTAAGGGTCTTGCTCAAGGGCCCAGCAGTGGCAGCTTGGTGGTGCTGGGGCTTGAACTCATGAACTTCCGATCAGTAGGCCAGCAGCTTAACGCATTATTATAACTATTTCTGTTTGACACTACTTGTTCCATCATTGCTTTGTTCCTCAATCGTGTGCACCTGTTCCCGGCTTAGTCCATGATTAGTTTGTCTATAAATCCCCTGTTGATTCACTGTCTCATTGTGAAGTCTTGTGAAAACTGTGTATCCCAAGTGGCATGTTTCATATTTTCATGTTTCCTGGTTTTGACTGTTGCTTGTTCTTCAGACTATGATTATGGATTATCCCAAGTTATTGCCACCTACCTGTGATTTGACGCACACAGTGATTTTCTCTTAATGAAACCCACACTAATTTACACACTTGTGTCCTACCTGATCAACCTACGCATTATAGTCGTAGGCATCTAGTGTTAAAACAATCCCAGATTTCCATCTCACACTTGTAGCAGGACCACACACACTACCGTGTCGCTATTGGTGCTGTCTTGAGAATGTTCCACCACCCACACAATATCAGTTGCGGTCACATGATGGTCTCGTTCCTTTGATGGACAGGGTAAAGGGTGCTGATAGAGTGTACATAACAACAGATGAACTACTTTCTATATGAATCTATAATCTATATGATAGGTGTAACTAATAAAAGAGTCAGTGAGTGTAGCTACAAGGTGGGTTCACTTAATAAAGTGGTAACTTGATGTACACTTGCCTTCCACTTTATTAGGAATACTTGTACACCTGCAGCTCATGAGGCAGCAGCGTAATGCTTAAAAAATTGTAGATACAGCTTGAGCTTAGTTTAACGTTCACGTTAGAATGGGAAAGAAATAGTCTTAGTCGCTTTGATTTTTGATTTGGTTGCTGAGTATTTCCAGAATCTGCTGATCTCCTGGTATTTTCACACACAATAGTCTCTAGTGTGAAAAACAAAAAACATCCAGAGAGCGGCAGTTCTGCATGCGTTGATGAGAGAGGTCAGAGGATAATGGCTAGACTGGTTCGAGCTGACAGGAAGGCTATGATAAGCCAAATAACCACTCACTGTGGTGAGCAGGAAAGTCAAAATGCACAACATGTCAAGCCTTGAGGCTACAACAGCAAGAAACCACATTGGGTTCCACTGCTGTCAGCCAAGAATAGGAATCTGAGGTACAGTGGGCACGGACCCACCAAAACTGGGCAATTGCAAAAAGACCAGGCAACAGGTACAGGTGTTCCTATTAAAGGGAATGTATATTAAACATCAATATTATGAAACGGTGATGAGCCTGTTAAATTAGCTTGCTGCATTTGTCAAATGGAAGTACAGGCATTTCGGGTTATACTCACGTCTAGCTCATACCATTGGCTAAAGTATTATAATCAATCTTTATGGATCTGCGCCTTTAAAGATCTGACCCAAGAGGCCAACTGCTTTAGAAACATCAGCAGCATGAGCTGGAGCAAAAGGTGTCACTTTAACTTTCTGCTATTATTGCTTTCATTCTACTTTGCTATACAAGTTGTACTCCCTGTACCTTTCAGAATACAACGATGACTGCTACCTCATGTGCTTTCTCTAAGTGCCAAATGCTTCGAGTCACACATTTTAAGCGTTGTGCCATAACTGCTTTGGCTGATATTATGCCTATATACTGTATTCTTTATGTGTATGTGGATTGTTATTGTTACTGAGCAAAACTCTTATGAGACAAAGGATTGCTTGATTAGCAAACAATAAGTCTATGGATTAATTCATTGGCAGATTAATCACACCATCCACTAACTAAACAAGCAATCAAAAATGTATTCACATGCATACCAAAACTGTATTACATATAGTTCAAAAACACAAGTCCTGGCTGGATCATTTGATTTATGCAATTTGCACCATGAATTACTTTAAAGCAATGCTTTGAACTTAAAAAAAAAAAAACCCTACTTTATTTAAGAAATATATGAATACATACTTTTATTTTTAAACATTTCAATTTCAGATTTTTTTCCATATGAGCACTATCACTTTCAGTTGCACTGCATAGACATTTCCATGTGACAAGTGTGACTTCCTGTAAAACAATGATATTTTTTTTTAACATGAAAACCAAACAAGACAAAAAAACAACCTAACAGCTTTGCAGAGAACGCGGATCCATCTGTTAGCATTTACAGTAATAATTTGCTGAATTTGTGTAGGGTCACTGCAGTTCTCCTTAAAGTCTATGTACTGTCTGTATATCTGTATTATATATACAACTCAGCCGTATGTTCACTGGTATGAAGTGCAATATCGTGTACTTTCATAGAAGTATGAAGCCTTTTAATGACGTAAAGCTTAATGTGAATAATATGCTAATCTAACAGGTGTGTAATAATGCTGTACTATATGAGCACTCCTATTCCTGCTTCCTCGCATTGCAATATAGAGCAGCATTAAGTTGCCTAAGTTGTTCATATCTCGAAAAAATCTAATCAAAATGGTAGTATGTATGCAAAACAAAATGGATATCTATGTGTTTGAATGGAGAGGGGCACTGTGTGGAGAAAGTCTGCTTACCCAGAGTGATGTCTGATATGTAGCTTGATTATATATGTATATTTTTACCCACTATTCATGTATTCACCCACTATTTTCAAGCTAGTACAAGCTACATAAGCTGTGTAATCAAGATATATATCAGATGCATGGAAAATACGGAGAAATGCTGTTTTTATATTTCATCTAGGATGCGGTTTTATAGTTATAGCCTGCAAACTTTTTAAAAGAAACCTGAGGAACCAGCAACCAGCCTTGATGAAATAACGGGTCACTTTACAGCAGCCAGTTGCACTAGTAATATTGATTGTAGCCTTGTGCGAATTTCAACTTTACAATCTACAAAAAATGTTAACGGTTTAAATTCCACAATTTGCTGTGTAGCCAGTATATCAGCAAGATGTACCAGAGCGAGATGTACCAGAGCAAAACCATTTAGAGATTTAGATGTCATAAGCAGGAATTTGTAGACAATGTGTAACTTAATAGGCAGCCAATGTAGCTTTAATAACTCTGTGGTAATGTCCTCTGTCGTTTTGTCTTGTAAGAATACACACCGCTGTATTCTGGTCCATCTAAAGCTTCCTAAGGCTATTTACAAAGATGGAGCACCATTCTTCCAAAACATATTCCTTCTGTTAGAGTTTTCATGATGGTGGTGTAGAGCACTCTCTAACACATCAGTCCAGAACTCCCAACCTAATTGAACACCTAAAAGAGATTTTGGAGTGACGTGTTAGACAGCACTTTCCACCTCCATCATCAAAACACCAAATGAACTGAACGCCAACATTAAAGTTTTTCAAGCGGCTCATGGTGGCACAACACCCTACTAAGACAATTATGCTGGTTTTTCCTTTAATTTGTCACCTGTCTGTATTGTATTGTTTATTTTGCCTACATACTACTAATTTTGATTATGTACCTTGAAGTGCCTGTGGTGCCAACATTGTTCTATACGGCACTAATTTTGAACTAATTACTCTCAACATATGGTTTAGGACAGATTTTACAGGCTGACTTGTAATCTTGCTTAAGTTCAACTGGTGCAACTGGCTACTAAACATGTATGGACATATCTGGACAGTCTAAAACACTGTATGTCAACTGTATTTTTGCTTTCATGCTACTGTTTTGGTCTTCTTTCCTGCTCAGTTTAGTGTTCTTCCTGCTCCCAAACACATCATTTAATACAGCTTGGCAACATATACTTGCAGAAAGTCTTCAGTAAGCTTCAGTATCAGATCAGTCTCGGGTATCAGCCGACACTTTTGAAATATGTATCATGTCAGAAAAGTCGGTATTGGTATATCCTTAGATCTTATGACTTTGGGAGATTTCTAATATTCTGCAGGAGTATAATATGTGTGTATATGTGTATATATGTTTGTACGTTCTAGTATTCAGGCCTGGACATGGCTGGATCAGACCTGGTCTTTAGTCTGATTAAAGTTGTGATTTTTATGACTTAAATTGACTTGGACTCGGTATGAGTTTTGACTCGGATTGGACTCTGACCTTTACTCAAATTTGACCATATTTCTCATGCTCTGGTGTGTATACAGGTTACATAGTATAACTAATTATTTTCAACATTAAATAACATTACTTGTATGCGACTACACTCTGCTGTGATTCATTAATGTAGAGTGAAACATGTATATTTAATTATCACTTAACAAACAGTACCCCATTCAAGACTTGACTTGGACGCGACTAGTAAGTAGTATTTATAATATCCGTGTGGTAGTCATGGAAAACCAGTCAGATGTTGTTGTTGCTGAATTCTGGCAAACTGACAGAATACTGCCTATAACTTTTAATTCTGACAACTCAATACTAAGAAACCATAAATATACAGTATTTCACCAAAATGACACTGTGCGCTATAGTGAAACGGACATAAGCCTAATCAATTCAGTTTGTAATCAGATACTGGCTGTCAAAATGTCCGTGATTCTTCTGCACCACAGTCAGAATGAAATCTTTAAATATAATTTCCTCCGTTTTTCACTTTTGGGGGTAAACTAAAATCCTAAAACTTGTGGTTGAGATATCAGTCCCTCCAGGATTTAGCGATTTTGTGATCACTGAAATTAATGCAAAATCAAGCGAACTCTGCAATATTCGGAGCAGCTTGCAATTTAAAATATTACTGCAGATTTTCTGTAGCTTTGGGCCAAGACGCACCATTTGACAACGTGCATTCAACCTTTGATTCTCGTGCGTCAAACATTAGAACAGCTAAAAGGTCTCATTTACCAACAAACATCACTGTGAAAGGCCGTGCAAAACAATTTCGGCAATTCAAGTAGTTTTCCGCAAAAAAAGCACAAAAAACTCTGCAAGTTGCAAATTCTGAAAAAAAGCCGCAGCAAAATCAAACATTTTTGGCTGCAACAATCACAAAAAAACTCAGCGAAAGCCTGTACAGACTGAGATGTGTGCAACATCCTGTAGTTTTCAGATCTATATATAGTTGAAACTGTCAAATTTTCACCATGTGAAGAGTTTTCTCAGGCCACCAGACATTTATAGTCTCCACATCAGTAGGATTCACTGACATATCTAAAAGAAATAGTAAGCAGAATTTGTTTCAGCTTGCTTGGCTTAATCTGTATGCATGGTTAATGGAGCACAGGCACCATCCTGTCTAACTGTCTGAAATTAGCATACAGTAACCTATTTTTACACAGATGATGCCTATTTTTTCTTCTGTCTCTTATAAACAATTCCAGGACTGGTTAAACTTTGTAGATTTATCAATACTTGGACACCATTATGTCTTAATTACTTTCCGTCCCAGGACAACTCAGCATTTCTGTATAGCCGTAAAGCTGCTTGAGAATTGCTAATCCTTTTTTTGTAGCTGTTTTGCTCCTCTAAAATTGTCACTTGTCCCAAAGAAGCCCTGGTGCCGTTGACCGATGAGGCACAGGGATTCACGAGTGTTGTGTGTGGCAGTTTTGGTTCCTCTCTGAGAACGTACTATCATGCTCTTGCTTGGACAAGAGGAGTTTGAAGGTGAAATTTCATGCTTGTTTTTATGTTTCGACTCCTAGACTACGATTGTCACATAGTATTATGTTGTATTGTGTCTACAAGACTATTTATTGTATTCATGTGTGAACTGAGAGACAATAAAGTATTTTTCTTTATAAACCTACTTTGGAATTTGTCACGAGTTCTTTTTCCTGTTCTCTAAAACTGATTTCCAGACACCAAGTACACAAAGTCAGCAGAGATAAGAATACTTATCTCTGCAAATACTCACTGTGGCGTGACCTGACATGACCTCAATTTGTTAACTCTTAAACATCTGTAATGATGAGTCAAACCTGGAGCACTGACTGCACACGAACTGCAACGTCTGAAAGTTTCAGGTGCTGTGACCGTTAAAAAAATCTAGTCTATTTCAGTGAGTCAGATCTGTATGTGTGTGTGTGCTTGTGTGTATTTGAGTATGTGTGTGTGTGTGTGATGTGTGATTTCTGTTCCTGTGGCCTTGTTGCTGAGTGTTGAATTGGAAAAAAATCGTTAAACAGGTTGACCACCAGCGGTTTCAGAACGGTATTTCCCTGAATCAAAGAGATTACAAAGAAGTTATCAATGGCAACAAATGCATAAACAACAAATAACTGATTTCGAAATGACTGTTGTACCTCAGCAGGTTTACTGCTTCATTCATCTTAGCACTTGGAGAGAAGAAATGGTTTTATAACAGTATGAGGCCTCCATGGTGATGCAGAGGATTCTGAATGATGATTACTGAATCTTTTTCATGTACAGTGGAATGCATATAAAATACATGAAAGTATCCCATTCGACTGAATTCCTTTTTAAAAAGGATGCGTATAGCACATTTAACAACAGTCAGAAAGCAGCATCATAAAGTAACTCTATAGAAATCTGGATGTAGAATTAGATCCCTAATGAGCAAGCCAGAGTGTACAGTGGCAAGGAAAAACTCCCTGAGATGACAAGAGGAAGAAACCTGGAGAGGAACCAGACTCAAAATGGAACCAGTTCTTTTCTGGTGGGATTATAAATCATTACTCTTCTACAACTGTATACTATAAAGTCAACCAGTTCTGAGTGTGTTCACTGTGAACAAAGCAGCAGTTTTTAGTACGAATCCATGTGAGATTATCCACTGAAGCAAGGGTGAGTCTTGAGTATACATCCATGTAGGACAAGTACATAATCTCCAAGTAAATGAAGTATCAGGATGTATCAGGCTGCTCTGGCAGGTGAGAGGAGTTAAAACAGGTTATTAGTTATGCTCTTATTCTACAAAGGGTGTATGTTGTGATGGAGAGAGTTGCTGCCAGGCTTCCTCTGAAACTCATTTGTGTGGCTTTCACAAAGTACACAATAATCAGCTGCCAGGGCAATACAGACTTTATGCCAACCCTAAATGATGCTGATGAACTAGTACATGCTTTTTACAAGGGTGAGTCACTTTTTTTTAAGGAAAACCTTAAAGTCATATAATATAAATATTAATTTTCTCTCATTTTTATTACAAATTATTTTATAAACAGTACATTTGTAGTTGCAAAAGTAAAAATGTACTACTAGTCCATTGTTCTCAATAGTCATTTCTACTGCTTCAACCTTTAACCTGATAGGCACCTTGTGGCACCTATTTACAATAAACAATGCAAAAAAAAAAAAAAAAGATTAAGGTTTTCCTTTGACTCACCCTTCTACATATTCTCTAGATTGGACTTGCTGCCAAGTTTGTGGACACCTGACTATCTCTCCCATATGTGGGTCTTCCTCAAACTGTTGCCACAAGGTTCGAAGCACACAATTGTATAGAATGTCTTTGTATGTTGTAGCATTACAATTCCCCATCACTGGAATTAAGAGGCCCAAACATTTTCCAACATGACAAAGCCCCTGTGCACGAAGCAAGCTCCATGAAGACATGGGTTGCCAGGGCTGGAGTGGAAGAACTCGAGGGGCCTGTACAGAGCCCTGACCTCAACCCCACTGAACACTTTTGGGATGAATAGGTACACCCAAGCCATTCTCACCTGACATCACTAATGCTCTAGGGGCTGGGTGGCCAAATCCCCACAACCATGTTTCAACATCTAGTGTAAAGCCTTCCCAGAAGAATGGAGGTTTTTATAACAGTAAAAGGGGACTAAATCTGGAATGGGATCTTCAACAAGCACATATTAGTGTGATGGTCAGGTGTCCACAAACTTTTGGCTATATAGTGTAGTTCAGAATGCAGTAGCCCATGTTCTTTACAAGGGGAAAAAAGTCTGATCTACATTACTACAGTCTTACTCTATATGCATTGGCTACATATTAAGTCTTGCTTATGATGTTTAAAGATCAAATTGGGTCATACAGTCAGGCTGTAAAATAATGTTTGGATGTCACTAGGATGGTGCTCACAATGGGACATTTAGTCTCATTTGTACATTTAGTAAACATATTTAAGGTACAACAGTTGTAGTCCCCAAGGTCTAAATTTGTAATCTAATTAGTCTTAAATGTAGAATATATACATACTGAAAAGTGACTATCCCCAGTGACAATCAAAACAACACTTTTTAATTATTTATTTTTTTTTTTTTAACAAAAGCTATATTAATTATATGGCTAATAACAGACTTAATATTCAATCGCATAATGCTAGCCCTTTCTTTCTAGCTATTTATTATAGTTTTTTAATGATTCACTTAAAGATTCGTTCATGAGTGTACCATTTGTGTGAATCAAGCAAAGCTTGGCACCAAAATAACCTTCTCTAATCTCTCATTGCTTTCATTTGTAGCGCAGCAATTAACACTTGGCCTGTCGCAGAAACTGTGATTACTAACTCCTGAATATTTAAAAGTACATTGAGAAATGCACTGGGACGTTCTCCAGCTACCCTTTAACCCACAGACAATGTAACCCAGACGGTTATGATGTACGTGTGTGTGCGCGCATGTAGAGGCTAAATAAGATCATCAAGGCAGAGTGGAGTTGGGATTGGGGCAATAAGCATAAACACTTTCCTGGCTCTGACACAAGGACTTACTGGCTGACTGATTTCTTTTCACTCATGCTTTCTGAGGTTTCTGAGGCTTTTTTATCGAACAAGTTAAAGTAAGTTCAGTTGAAATTCAGTTGCTAGAAATCTTATGCATGTATAAACATATCACTACCATTCTTGAGGAGAAACATTGACTTCTGGTTTTGATAAAATCGAAACTCTTGTACAATACAAATTGCATTTTGACTTTTAAAGCCTGATATTGACTAAGCTTCTTCATTTCTACAGCAGCTGAGGACTTGAAGTTCAGATGAGCCAGATGTTGTTCAGTTTTATGGCACCAAAACTTTGGAAGTCTACCTTCTTTCATTTTGTGCCATAGCCATCCATGACAGGAGTCCAGGAGAGTGTAATTGTTGCTGTCTGGGTGAAACAGGTGGCCTTCTACGCTGTATCCCCAGACTCTCCAGTTTTAAGTACTGTTCTTGAGGGTTTTAAACAAACATCGAGTCCCTCTGCCTCTCTGAAATTATATCTTCCTAATGTGATTAAACAGCTGAAAGCTTCACATTTTAATAAAGCTCCTGGACCGGATAGCGTCTGTAGTAGAACTTTAAATCACTGTGCGGAGCAGCTTGGTGTGGTGTTTCATTCATTGTTTCAAGCTTCATTGGATGAGGGTATAGAAAACCTTTTTTATAGTCCCCATTCATAAGTGTGAGAAGTCTCATTCTTTTAATGTATACCGGCCTATTGCACTAACCTCATTAGTCATGAAAGCCTCGGAGAGGGAAGTTAAGTTATAGCTTGTGACAGTCGCATGTTAGAAGTTAGGCCCATTACAGTTTGCATATCGCGCTAAAAGAGGTGTGGATGATGCAAAACTGTTCCTGTTGAACACTCTACATCAACATTTGGAGAGTGGGGGCACCTTTGCTAGCCCGCTGTTTGTTGATTTCTCCTCAGCGTTTAACACATTTCATCCTATTATTCTAGCAGAAAAACTTGTTAATGAATTGAATGTCAATCACAGGCTGGTCTTTTGGATTTGGGACTTTTTTGGAGTTTATTACATGGTGTGATGGAGTGGAGTTGCAAATAAATATCTCTAAAACAAAGGAGATGGTGATTGATTTTAGAAAAAAAATGCTCTAAAGTTGAAAACCGTGTATATTCATGATATGAGGGTTGATAGAGTAGAGGAGTACAAATATCTCGGAACTATTTTTGATACTACATTAAAGTTTCAGCAGAACACAGAGGCCATTATTAAAAAGACTCATCAAAACTAAACTCCTTTTGTGTCCAAAGATCTATACCTTTTATAGCACTTTTATTGAGAGTATCTTGTGTTTTTCATTTATATGTTGGCTTTCATCACTTTCTCTCAAGAGTAAGAATCATCTGCAAACCATAGTTAGGACCTGTTCAAAAATTACTGGTGTGCCTCTGTGGAGTTTAACTAAGTATTATGAGCAGCAAGTTATAAAGAAGGCCTGGAGTATTATGGGTGATGATATACACCCCCTGCACATGGATAATGCCTTCAGGCGGGCGGCTCCGGAGTATCAGGTGTATGACCAACCACTACAAGTTTACCTTTGTGCCAGAGGCTATCCGTCTATGCAACTTTAACTTTTCAAGTAATTCTTAATTTATGTTATTTATTAGTTATTTATGAGTAACTGAATTAATATTGAAGCATGCTGCAGTATGTTTTAATATATTTTAGCATGTGTTTATATGTTTTGACATGTCCTTTAATGTGTTTATTAATTTATCTATTGCTAATTGCCCCTTGTGGGATTAATAATCAAGTTGTAAACTATAACTATCTCTTCATCGCTATCAGAATGACACTTGCCAACCATAAGTGTTTGTTAGCTCATGTATAGTCTCGCAAACCAGACCAGAGAGTCTGGCATGTTCTGTCAGTTTACATGGCCAAAAACCACCTACTTCAACCGAAAGAGACAATTTGACCACAGACCTTTCAATGTAACCTGTCGACAAACACACAAGACTCTCAACAATCTCATTTACTCACCACTAAGTATTTCACAGAAAACTGGGATTCAGGAACTTTTCTCAGCCCAGTTACTCCAGTTATGGAGTTACTCCATATCCCATGATGCTAACTTATGTACTGTATACAAAAGAGGGTAGATAGTGAAGATTGTGTTCAGCTGCATGAGTGGCAGTTTAAAAAAAATGATGCAATAGCTTTATATGAACTAGAGGAAGCTTCTGTCAGTGTTTTAACACTTGGCATTTTTTTCCCCCAATGGCTAGTGAACTTTATACAAACATAAAAGATATGAACTGTACTGGAAGACAAAATGCCATGAGGAAAAATGATCTTGTTCCTGAGCAAATAATAAGCAGATTTGCAGCATACACCAATATTTCAATGTTTCAGTGTAACTAAAGATAATACCTTGGCTATTTTTGGAACATTAATACTGTAACACAATGTGACGCACTTTAACTGTCAAACAAACAGCATCCCATGTCAGCCAAAAACCACTCTGACCAACAGGTTTTTTGTTAAAAAAAAAAAAAAAAAAAAAAAAAGCCAAATGAGGACTACTGAGTGGTGCGAAAGCAACAACAACACCACCAATAAAGTTTGTCCTATTAATATGAGATCACAATTTTGAATCCTAACGATACCATAGCCATCCATGCCTGGGAATCAAGGGAATAAAATTAGCCTCTCTAGGAGGGAGGGATGACATACTTTTTTCTCCCAGTCAATCACAGCAGAACTAGTCAATTGTGGGCATCTGTGAGTTCATGTATGCGGAAGAGGACAGACAGCACTTTCCCCTGAGTGTGTTACGCTGCCCTGTGATGCAGCATGAGGAGCACTTCATTGTTGAAAAGTTGCTGAAAAGATACATTTGGCTGACTTCACATGTCTTGGAGGAAGCATGTGTTAGCATTCACCCTCCCCAGAGAGCTGGCTGGTGGGTGTCCAAATTGAGGAGACAAGTGAGGAAAATAAGAAAAAAAAAAACGCACTTGTGAAAGCTCCCATATTATTCGCCCTCCAAGGGTGGTTATTTCTTCACAAAAAGAGAGAACTAAATGTGCAGTTTGGAGAAAAATAGTTCAAATTGAATATGACCTGAGTTCACACAGTCTTTCTGAAGACTTTCTGTGACAGAGCAGAAGTGGTCTTTGCGCCAAAATCAGAAGTGAAAGAATGCGTGAAATCGAGAGGAAACAGGTGAAAATAGTAAGGTCCCATGTGTGTCTGAGCTGAGAACCACCAAAGAGAGGAAGAGAGTGAGAAAGAGAGAAGGAAGAGAGAAAAAGAGAAACAGACAAGCACATATATATACACACACACACACACACACAAACACAGACATGGTCCACTTCATAACATAATAGATTAAAGGAAGAGAAAAGGAACTGTAAAAGTCGGAGAGGAAAGCACACACGCACGCACATACGCAAGTCTCCAGTGGTCACATGACACATATATCCGCTTTGACACATTCATACTCAGCCGGCTGCTGTCATGCTGGTTGGTTTTAGTGGCAGCTATGAGTGAAGGCAGAGTGAGTGCAGGACCATGACCTCTAACATGAACCGTAAGACTATCCTGCAGCAGCAGAAGAGCCTGGAATCTTGCCTACAGGAAAGTACCTCCAGGAAAGGTCTGCGCTGGAGACGGGGATCTTTAAATGGAAAACAGTCTAAAAACAGCGAGTACTCTGCAGGGACGCTGACACGGGGACGGGAGCAGGTGTGTTGCAGAAACTGATTGATATCTGTTCATCATGTATAACAATATTGGTTAAAAAGTGCATGGATTGGATGGCTCTGCATTGTGTCTTGCATTTCATATACCTGTATGTTAACTAATAAATAATAACATTTATTTTAAATAATAAATAATACAAGTAAAAAACGAGTTTACGCCCTATAACATATAGCATGAGGTTCCGAAATGATGCAGATGCAGTATATGCACATATGTATTTCTATGCATATATATTTTAAAAAACTCTTTCTATATCTTTCTCTCTCGTTCTCTCTTGCTCTTTCCATACTGTACATTGATGTATTAATAACCAATAATAACTTGCTTTATGCTACTGTTATACTATTAATAGATCTTTGATGTATACTACTGATATGATTTTCATACTTAATCATGCTGAGTAGTGAATAGAGGCTAAATAACGTATTTCATGTTATTTATTTTGTTTTCAGTTGAGCCGATCATATTCCAACTCTCTGGTGGACTATACAGATCCTCAAAGGTATCTACAACTTTCAACACTGATTTTAGTACTTATACTCCAAATATATGAATAAGCAGAATTTGCTTTAACCATTGACCTTCATGGTGACCCTGTGGCTAAAGACTGACCACTAATCTCTCTCTCTTCCAGGACGGCGGTTGTTTTGGAAAAACAAGACAATGAAGCGTTTGGATTTGAAGTTCAGGTACGATCGCTTCCTCATTTCAGTTTCAGCCAAGAACTGTGGTGGGTTAGTTTCAGTACAGCTTTTCATCCTGTTTTTGACTAAGGTGGAAGTGCATACATGCCGATATCGATCAATGCAGAGAAACACACACACTCGGACTACTGCATGACATGCGATCTAACAGTTCACAAACAATCCCATAATATTATTTTAATCTTCTTAGATCACATTATTTATGTTTCTTTTTCTTTCTTCCACATTGCAGACGTATGGGATTCAGCTGAATAACAGCAATGAGTTGGAGATGTGTACGTTTGTCTGCAGTGTGCAGGATGGCACTTCTGCAGAGACTGCAGGCCTGACTGCGGGTGAGACACACACACACCCACACCCACACACACACACACACATACAAACACAGATACATAGCCTGAGAGCTGCAGCTACTTCCTTTCCACAGCCTACCACATGACCACACCTACACGACCTGACCCCTTCACTGCTGCTTTTTTACGCGGGTACCATGTTTACTGCGCCCACCTCGGCTAATTTTGACGCCTCCACACACACTGCTCGCTGTGTTTTTTTCCGATGACTGACATTATCAATGTAAACATGGCCATTTTTTTTCTTTTTTTGGTTAACCTTTTAAACTCTCAGGGCACATTGGCAGGTCTAAACATTTCTGTTATCTTCACAGAAGTTAGTGAATAGCACACAATATACTTTAAGATGAATAACTGAATAATAATCTGGGAGGATGTAAAATATGATTTCTTTGATTTTTATTTATTTATTTATTTATTCATTTATTTTTTCTTACACTGAGACTTTTAACCACTTCCACAAACACAAGTGAACTAGGTCAATCGATACATCTCTCTTACCAAATCTTGTTCTCGTTCTCTGTCCCTGCTCGTATCTCTCTGATAGGTGACATAATACTGACGGTAAATGGTGCCATCATCAAAGGATTCACCCATCACCAAATCATTGAACTGATCCGAAAGTCTGTCAACATGCTAAAGTGAGTTAAATGGAAAATATCAACTATATATCAGTTATATCAATTACAAAATATCAATAACAACAATATCAATTATAGAAAAAAAAGTGTTTCATCCTGCACTTGTACTGTACATTAGTAGTTAATTGAGGGAGAAAATTTTGCAAGCCTGCCCAGTCTTTCCCCCCCCCCCGCCTATGAACCTTAACCTATACAGCTGTGGTCTGTGTGTCTGTGTGTGACTAGGCTGGAGACAGTCAGTGGCAGTGTGGTCAAAAGAATTGAACTAGAGAAGAAGATGCGCATGCTCAAGGTATGACTGAAAATGTGAATGTAGGTTTGACCTATGTGAAAACCTGGGACTATGTTCGGAAATACTCTAAGTTTTCTACTAGTTATAACCTGAAAACTACAGAATTTCTTTGCTCACTAAACATACAGTTCTAGCACCCCCAAAAGTGAAAAGGGAGATTTAAAGATTTTATTCTGATTGCTGCACAGGACATTTTGACAAATTGAATTAATTAGGATTATGTGCATTTCACTATGGCACATAGTGTGCACATGTGCACCTTCAGTGACTGTGTAAATCACACCTAACTAGCGAGCTTTTAAACATCTTTATGCAGACTGGCTGTTTTTACCCAGCATGAATTTTGTAGGAAGATTATAAAATATAAAGATTATAAAGTAAATAAAAAACAAAACAAAAAAATACAACAACAACAACAACAACAAAAAAACAACAGTAACATGCTGTTATGGTGAAATATATTTCTACCTTCTTATAGTTGAGGAATCAAGTTATGTTACAAGTTATGTTAAAACCCAATTTGTGGGGATTTTCTGTCATTCTTGGCTGTTTGCCTGAATTCAGCCACACATATAGAAACTTATCATGATGCATTGAAAAATATGATGAACTCAGTAAGATCGTCCTTGATATCAAACGAATGACTGGCAATTAAAAACTTCAATCCACAAATCACAATTCTTCACTCCAGTGATCTAAATTCCTGCTGATGCAGGGCTAATCAGATTTCCCAGAATGACTATGCTACATATTCTCATGCACATACATGTGTGTGTGATTTATTTATTTATTTTTCTCAACACAGCAAACCCTGCATGAGAAATGGTTGGAACTGCAGTCACTCACCATACAGGAAAAGCGTCTTACTCGAGGTGAGAAAAAAAAACACAGCTGAAAAACCACATACACGCACACACACATCCTCAACCTCACCTAAAACTGCTGTCATTCAGTTAATACTGTGCACCTTTGAGTGCGACGTGTGAATAAAGTGAAATGATAAATCTTCTTGGGGAAGTTCCAGCTGTAGAAAACAAGCGTTTGCTGATTAAAAATTCATGCTGGGGTGCTGAGCTGACTTCCTGTGAAAGAGTTAATTCCCACAGTAGAGAGACCTGCGACACGGCTTTGTTTTGCTATCTCTCAGATCAGATGAGAAAACCTTGAGTGATGGCCAGCAAACCGATCAGCATTTCTAATCAGAGCACCACAACGCTGAAGCTGCTTCCTGCGCAAAACCAAATTCATTCAGTTCATGGAATCCTTGAGAATGAATTAAAATCAGGTCTGTTTAGGGAATTAGAGAACGAAATGAAATGCAGCTTCTGATAAACCACAGAAATGCAAAGCTTATCAAAACACTTACTTCCTGTATTAGACAGGACATGATGTGGCATTAACCCTCAGACTGTGTTCAGTACTTTCCACAAATATGCCATTGATTTAGAGCAGTGGTCACCAACCCAGTCCCTGGATATCTAACTTCCTGAAGACTTTAGCTCCAACCATAATCATGCCCACCTGACCATCTAATCGTTGCCTTAAGAAGTTCTTGATCATTAGTTTGAATCTTAAGACTGAATCAGAGACTCTCAAAGATTCATCGAGTTGATTCCATAAAAAAATGGCACCTTTAAATGCAAAAAGAGTCCCACTGACCAAGCTTATAGTACTCTTATAGGAATCTTATAGTACATTTATTCAAGCCAAGTCGGGTCAAGTAGGCCTTATTGTATGTTACATATTGTATACTGTATATTCTACATTCCTCTCATCACAGACAGATGTAATGTCAGGAATGAAACATAGTAGACAGTGCTACACTTGCAAAATGTAAACATTTATTTTAATCATGATCTAGATCAACAATCATAAAACCTCATGGGTGTGTGAGTAAGAGATGAAGCGAATGTGTGACTGAAATCAGTTTTATTTTGACACTTCTGCTTTTTTTTACTCTCAGCTCAAAACGACCTGAATATCGATATGAATTTCTTTAATATGCTGTTACTGTTGTGTATTATTTTCAACGTTCATCAGAGAAATCAAGCCCATCACATCAGTTTCATATTTTTAACATTTCTGTTTTGACCTCAGTAGAATATATTGTTTAATGCTCGGATACGTTTAGGATATTTTCTTTTATGTCCCGTGTCCTCACTACCCTACACCACTGCTGGTTAGCTTTCAGCGCAGCCATTTCCCAGAAATGATCTCAGATAAAACCGATAAAATAAAAAAAACCAACAGGGCGGCACCCCATCCTGCTCGAAGTGTGAGAGCTGTATTCACTTCTTGTTCTAAAAAAAAAAAACAAAACACTCTGGCTTCCCCAAACCTCTGCCTCTTTATTTCTGCCATCAGCACAAAGTGCTCTGTAGTACACTGACTGTGTGGTTTTAAATTAGCAAATTAATCATTTCCTCTTCTCGGAATGTCTAATGTAGAACACTGAGAAAAAAACTTTTCTTTAAAACTTAATTTTAATTTTAAAAATAATTTTAATCAATCACAGAAACATGGTCCAAATGCTAAATATTAAAAAGATTTTTAAAAAATGCCAAGCAAAATATTATATTTCTGAAAATTTTGACATTTTCTTATGAGCTAGTAAGATATCTTGATGGGTATTTATGGAGTATTTTTAAATTTTTTATTTTTTATTTTAAACTCATGGATTAAGAAAATGAAAAGTACATTTTTTTTTTATTAACTGATCTACAAATATGTGAAAATGCAGATTATGTAGAATAAATAAGACCTGAAATAATATAGATAAAAATCTATCTATCTATCTATCTATCTATCTATCTATCTATCTATCTATCTATCTATCTATCTATCTATCTATCTATCTATCTATCTATCTATCTATCTATCTATCTATCTATCTATCTATCTATCTATCTGTCTGTCTATCTATTTGTCTTTCTGTATATCTATCTATCTGTCTGTCTGTCTGTCTATCTATCTATCTATCTATCTATCTATCTGTCTGTCTATCTATTTGTCTTTCTGTATATCTATCTATCTATCTATCTATCTATCTATCTGTCTGTCTATCTATCTATTTGTCTTTCTGTATATCTATCTATCTGTCTGTCTGTCTATCTATCTATCTATCTATCTATCTATCTATCTATCTATCTATCTATCTATCTATCTGTCTGTCTGTCTGTCTGTCTGTCTATCTGTCTGTCTGTCTATCTATCTATCTATCTATCTATCTATCTATCTATCTATCTATCTATCTATCTATCTGTCTGTCTATCTATTTGTCTTTCTGTATATCTATCTATCTGTCTGTCTGTCTATCTGTCTGTCTATCTATCTATCTATCTATCTATCTATCTATCTATCTATCTATCTGTCTGTCTGTCTGTCTGTCTGTCTGTCTGTCTGTCTGTCTGTCAACATCTGATGTTCTTTAAAATGATTCATGTTTAGTTAATGATTAATTCTCTCTGCAGGAAATCTGAACGTCAGCTCTGAGAATCCATCCATGGACTCTCTCATGTCTCTGTCATCACCTACTAGTCGGTCTGGACATCGTTTCTCCAGTGACAGCAGTTGGCCGAGCGTGTTGACAGATGAGGTCGGCGAGGACGTGTTTGATGACCTCAGCCCATGCAGTCCCCACAAAACCAACTGCGAGTTATTCACCGCTATGTTTCAGCCAGAGGTGGCACCACCGAGGCCGACTCTGTCCCGAACCCGCAGCATCAGCAGTGGCAGCAGCAGCAACAGCTGCCAGTCGCCCACGTGGGATAAAAGACGAACGTCCTCGTCCTCCTCCAGCTCCGTGTTCGCCACGCTGCCTCGCCGAGGGAGGAAAGCCAGCATGAGAAAAAACCTGCTGAAGTTGTTACCAGGACTGAACTATTCTCTCGAAGAGGAGGAGACCACCTGAGATAGACTGCTGGCATGAAGCCGAAAAATTCTTTACTACAAATGTACTGTAGTGGTGTACTGGTGTAAAAATGTGAAAAGTGGACTTCTGATGTTTGAAAGACTTTTCATGAATTGTCCAGGCCAATACTGATATGTTTAAAAATGCCATTTTCATATCAAAAGGTTTTCTGTCCAGACTGAAATGCAGAAACGACAGGAAGCCACCTCTACAGTGAGCATGTGCATGTTTGCACACATTACCTGAGCCAGAAGGTTTATGCATTTCATGTTGAACTAAACAGTTTGATGTGGTCTGTGCCAGAAAAGAAGGCTAAGCAAAAAAAAAAAAAAAAAAAGGAAGAAAGAAAAAAAGAAAAGATGTTTGGCAATGCCACTGAGCATGCAGAGGTCTGCTGCACAGGAGTGAAAACAAAGCAATCCATCCTTCATGCAGGAATGCTGTGTTTGCATCTTACTTGTGATTGATTAAATGTGATTGGTGTTGATTCATTTTCTACAACAGCAGCCCTGACAGCAAATCAGCTGCAAGACGAAAATACATAATCATAATCTAAGACTAATAACAAAGAAAAATGTATAATCGATAATTGATTGATAAAGAAGACATTTATTTAACGTTTCTGGAAGGAGTCTCCAGTGTCAGTCAGTACGTTTCCAGCAAAGGAAAATCTTTAGGACTTTTATTGTTTTTGTGTTATTGGATTTAAGAGGGAGAAGAAAGAGAGACTGGTGAGGGAATGACTGCATCACACCACTCTGTTTTAAAAAAAAAAATTACTTTTAATTTTAAAATTTTTTTTTTTTACTATGTTTCATTGTAAAAGAGTGACCAAAACAGACAACAAGAAGAACAGTCAAATGAACTTGTTTGTGTTTTAGATGCATCGGATCTTGAATCAGTGACCTAGCTCTGGACATTTACGAATGAACAGAATCATATTGAACATCTTGCATATTTCGCAAGTGTGAAAATGGCATCTTTTTTTCTAATTAATTTTCGGCATTTAAAAAAGAAACATTTTGTTTCAGACATGTACATACAGTATTACTTATGGACAAGGCCTCAGCCTATTCAGCATTCTGGAACATGTAGCATTCCAGAAGTGACATTCTAGAATGCATGATATTCTAGAACCGAGCCCCTTGATGGCTTGGGTCAATATAGGACAAGCCACACGTCAGCATTACGTGCACACACACACAAACACACACATACACACACACACACGCACACGCGCACACTCCTGCACACAGACGCACCCACATGTGCATAAGAAGTAGCACATGGTGCAGAATAACGTATAAGTGAAAATGCAACATTGAAAACCTGATTGTTGTTTTTTTGTGTGTTTGTGAAGTGCAGCATGTACACTGCTTTAAAGTGATGCAGTAGTTTTTTGTTTTATTTTTTCAAAACCTGCATTAAAGCACTGTATGTGAACAGGAGAAAGTGTGAGAATGAGTGCGATCATGCAATTTTCGGTTTGACCCAAATGTGCATCTCTCTATGTGTAGCAATAAATAAAACAAAGCAACAATGTAAATAATAAAAGTTAATATAAAAAAAAAAAGGTCTTTGTTTTTTTTTTGATCTTTTGATCAGATCTTTACATCTTTGCCTCTGTACATTTTTTTATGTGGAAATAATCATAGTGAGCTGCACAGAGATGCGATGGGCTACGTGAGTTTAACGTCTCAGCCCTTAACCACAGATATATCTGAAAAATGTTCAAAACAGGATGTGGCTATGAGAAAGGTGCTACCCTACTGACTATTTTTTGCTTTCTGCAGGTGATGCCATTTGACAGGTTCACTTACCAACCAAGCCTTTATGTCCAAGCTTCCACAACAGTGAGAATATTTAAAAATATTTAAAAATGAAGGCAAAATTTTCATGAGAGAAATATTCAAGAAAACAGGGTCATGAAAGGATATCTAAAAGAAAGTGCTGTTTTGCTGCTGCTCCTGACTCACAGAGGAAACTTGGTTGCATCGGAGTGATCATGTAAATCATTACTCATTAGTCATTCATATACACGGTACTGTTCAAAAGTCTTAGGCACCCTACATTTAATTATTTTTTAAATATAAATTTTAATATAAATTCATGCCTATTTTATTCTCACTGTATAAGTGAGTCTGCAGAAAATATTAGTATTATTAGATTTTCAAACTTCATTAGAATTACTTGTTTTTTTGGTTGTTTTTTTAATGTAATGTTTATTACATAATCAACCACATTAAGTAATATACTAATTAAAAACATTATTACTGTCTGGGATTTTACCTGCAAGGACAAAAGTACTGTAGCAGGTACAATACTGTGCAAAAGTTTTAGGCAGGTGTGAAAAAATAAGAAAGTAAAGTAAGAATGCTTTCAAAAACAGACATGTTAATAGTTTATATTTATCAATTAACAAAATGCAAAGTGAGTGAACAGAAGAAAAATCTACATCAAATCAATATTTGGTGTGACCACCCTTTGCCTTCAAAACAGCATCATTTCTTCATTTCTTCTAGGTACACTTGCACACAGTCTTTGAAGAAACTCGGCAGGTAGGTTGGCCCAAACATCTTGGATAACTAACCACAGTTCTTCTGTGGATTTAGGCAGCCTCAGTTGCTTTTCTCTCTTCATGTAATCTGAGACAGACTCGATGAGTCTGTCGATAATAATGTTGAGATCCAGGATTCCTTGTTCTTCTTTACGCTGAAGATAGTTCTTAATGACTTTCACTGTATGTCTGGGGTTGTTGTCATGCTGCAGAATAAATTTGGGGCCAATCAGATGCCTCCCTGATGGTATTGCATGATGGATAAGTATCTGCCTGTACTTCTCAGCATTGAGGAGACCATTAATTCAGTCCAAATCCCCAACTCCATTTGCAGAAATGCAGTCCCAAACTTGCAAAGAACCTCCACTAAGCTTCACTATTGCCTGCAGTGTACCGCTCTCCAGCCCTTTGGCAAACAACCGACCTTCTGCTGCAGCCAAATATGTCAAATTTTGACTCATCTGTCCAGAGCACCTGCTGCCATTTCTTTGCACCCCAGTTCCTGTGTTTTCATGCATAGTTGAGTCGATTGGCCTTGTTTCCACGTCCGAGGTATGGCTTTTTGCCTGAAAGTCTTCCATGAAGGCCACTTCTGACCAGACTTCTTCTGACAGTAGATGGGTATACCGGGGTCCCACTGGTTTCTTCCAGGGCTGAGCTGATGACACTGCTGGACATCTTCTGATTGCGAAGGGAAGTAAAGGGGATGTGTCTTTCATCTGCTGCAGTAAGTTTTCTTGGCCGACCATTGCGTCTACGGTCCTCAACATTGCCCGTTTCTTTGTGCTTCTTCAAAAGAGCTTGGACAGCACATCTGGAAACCCCTGTCTGCCTTGAAATTTCTGCTGATGCAGTATAACTACCTTCTGTCTTGTTGCTGTGCTCAGTCTTGCCATGGTATAAGACTTTTGACAGTAAACTGTCTTCAGCAACCTCACCTTGTTAGCTAAGTTTGGCTGTTCCTCACCCAGTTTTATTCCTCCTACACAGCTGTTTCTCTTTCAGTTAATGACTGTGTTTCAACCTACGTATTGAATTGATGATCATTAGCACCTGTTTGGTATAATTGTTTAATCATACACTTGACTATATGCCTACAAAATCCCTGACTTTGTGCAAGTATACCTAGAAGAATTGATGAATTGATGCTGTTTTGAAGGCAAAGGGTGGTCACAACAAATATTGATTTGATGTAGATTTTTGTTCTGTTCACTCACTTTGCATTTTGGTATATGACAGTCCTTTTAAAAAAATAAAAAAAAATAAATAAAAATGCCTAAGCAATAGTAAACACTAGATGGCAGTGAGACATGCAACTTGAGACTTTAATCAAATTTGAGCAAAAATCAGTGAGGGAAAAAAGAAGCTATTATTAAAGAGCAAGATATATTGGTTGATTTTCAGAAGCTATTTGTTTTGTTTTTAACCAAAGTTTAAGACTTAAAAAAATAATAATAAAAATAAAAAATAAAAAAAAACATTTCCACCTGAAATCACACAGACATTGACATTTAAGGTTTTATCTAACAGATTTTTTCTTATTTTAAGATTTTGAGCCTAAATACAATTCAGTACATTTTTAATAAGATCTCAATAAGATCAAAGCAGATACCACTTTTTTTAATTGTATTTTATTTTATTTTATTTATTTATTTATTTATTTATACATTTATACTTTTTAAGCAGTATTTTGGTACAAATCATCTTACAATGATGCAGTGGCAAATATTAAGTTATTTTTGTATATATATATATATATATATATATATATATATATATATATATATATATATATATATATATATATATATGCATTAAGGTCTCAAGTCCCATTGACTTCTTGCACATTTTATTCTAAAAGTCACATTTCAAGTAACACCGGTTGCAAAATTAAGAGACAGATTCTCAACCCATCTTTCCCACACACAGTGAGATGTCCCAGACCCATCATCACACACAGCAAAGTTTTCTTTCTCCCCCCCTCCCACACACACACACGTGCAGCAACAGCACAATCACTGTGGCTTTCTCTGGTTCAAGCCTGCAGCTTCTGTGTGAGCAACCACATGCAAAAGGTGAGCAGCTGCAAAAGTGAGCAGAGAGTATTTGAGAAAGGGCTGTGTTTCAGACAGCACATACAGTATTACCATCAAGGTAATAAAAGCCACACAGGCTGTAACATGGGACTGTCATTCACCATGAGGTTGTCTGACAGTCCATCAGCAGTTTCAGTTTGCTCATCTCTACCTAAGCCAGTGTGCAGATTTATCTGAGACTAAGATAGTGGCCCTAAAGCCCAATGGAAGAGGACAGGCTTTGAATCTTAGGCTGTAGGAATAGCAGCTAAAGTTACAGTAAATATACTTCCAGTGAATATATCACCTTCAAATATACACACATAATTTATTTTGTACTTATAAATCTGAAAAAAGTATGCATTCATAAGCATAAATGAATATAACTTGAAAAGTGTCTGAAGTAAATCAAGTTCTAATTATAAATGATGCAAAAAAAAAAAATGTTCTCATGCAAATTATAGGTGTCATTATAAAAAAACGTTGCCAATGGTTGGGAAGATTTCATGCAACAAGTGGTGAAGGTGAAAGAGCTTCCTGAAGTTTTCAGGGACAACATTATTAAGCAACACCCAAGTGGAAAATGCTACAGAGCCATAACAAAGACGTTAAACATCCCTGTCATCATCCCTGTCAGTACAACTGGTTCTGACAATACAAAGAAAATGTGCCACTTCCAATAAAACAAATGCTCTAATTTCTTTTTAAATCACAAAGACTTAATATCTCAAAAAGAAAGAAAGAAAACCAAAATATAATATGATGCAAAAATATTTTATTGTACTTCTCTTTCTTCATTTTTTAAAAACAAATAAACAGATTGTTTGCATAAACATTGATGACTAAGGCACAAAATCTAAAAAAAAAAAAAAAAAAACATTTCCATTCCATTCTTTTTCTTCCATTCTCTTAGGGCCTGAAATAAATGTAAAATTTAAATTGCAATGACATAAAAAAAACCAATCTAAAATATTTACTAGTTTTTCACATTAGAAGCATAATAAATAATAGGGAAGGACCAATCCTGTATTTCCATTTTTGATAACATTATCAAAGCTTGGAGTGTCAAAGATCTGTCGTGCCAGTCAACATCACACGCATGTGCCCACACACAGTGGGCCAATGGAACAGCATGTGTAGGTTTCACTCTTTTGATGCAGATGTTTGTAGCCACAAAATCAAAGAGACCATAAATACACCTGTTCCTGGAAGGCCCCAGATTTTGTTAGAATGCACACCTAAACAAACAGCATCATGAACACCAAGCAGCTATCATTCAGAATAAAAAAATCTGGGATAAAGTTCTGGAAAAATAGCAATCACAGTTTGGTTATTTAAAAAAAAAAAAATCCTGTTGAGCACCATTAAATCCAAGATTAAAAATGAAAAGAATATGTCACAATCGTCATCTGCCAAAAGTCAGGGACTAATTAAGCATGGCATTAATCAGAGAAACACCCAAGAGTAGCTGTTAATATAATCCTACCACCTCCATGCTTCACTTTGGAGTACTTATGGAATATACAGACACATTTCAATATTCAGTATTAGGTGCTATTTTGCGCAGATTCATGGCATAACCCCAAATAATTAAATTTCAGTTCCAGGTTGTAATGTTCAGTTCCAATCTGCAAAAGTTTGAGGAGGTGAATACACAGTAGTGGTTGCCAAACTAGGGTTCATGATCCCGTTTGGGGTCGTGTGATTTACAAATGGGGTGATAAAAAAAACTCATTTACTGCAGGGCTTCAAAATTACTTAATGGTTTAATAAAATAACAACACATACTAACATGCCAAAAGAGGAGTACCTACACTTATTTTTTTCACTGATTCGCAGAATAAAATATGATCAGAGGATCTGATTCGGTCTAATGCCGAGTCAATGTTAAAGCCCAGTGTCAGCCATGATATTAATGCTTGATGCTAGATCAGTACATCATTTATAATTAACCTTAATAATTAATCCTAAAAAAGCGGTAGTATAATTATGGCTACTTACAGCCCCAGTGTGTTACTGTTTTACCTCATGCTCTAGTGCTGTATATAATTAAACTTGGTGAAATTGGTGGCCATAGAAGGGGTACAGACAAATCAGGCACAAATCCTCCATGACTGAGAATGTTAATCAGGCCTTAAAATACCTCGAGCAGGATTAAAACACAAGGACAAATGGTCTGTTTGTAATGGAACAGCAGACAAAAGGCCATTCATTTGGGTCAATACAAATCCCCTGTTCTCCAGTGGTTAGAGAAATACATCGCACATGAGTACAAAAGCCCTGCCTACCACAGACTGGTCATTAGAATGCAAGTGTGAAGGGTTTATGTGTGAAGGAGGGAAATAGACATGATGGATGGCATTTTGACCAGACTTCAGATGTGCTAAAGAAAAAAAGGGCAAAATAGGGACTTTGTAAACAAAAATTGTGTCTGAAATGGCTGATATTACAAGTTTGCTTGATATTCAGAGCAACACTGCTCCAGAGAAAGAGGTGGACATCAGTGGAGGAGCTCAGGAGGACACAGTGCGTCAGCCACCTCTGGTTATGACTGAAGGAGACGATTCTGTATTTTACAGCGAAGAAGAGGAAGTTCCGCAGCAAATCCTCGACTCGATTTGGGCTCCATGTTCAGGAGAACCAATTTGGCCGGAAAAACTTAATTCTGCTCTTCAGAGTCACAATTCAGGAGCTCAGTCTTCATGTCACAGGATTGGACTAATGGAAGCAAGCTCCGAGCATGACAGTGTTGCCATGCTGAAAGAAATGGAAAGTAAAATGGAAAACAAAGTGAACAATGCGTCATCTACAGACACTGATGTGCACGGCGAGACAGTAGCTAACAGCAGGATAACACACACTGAAGAGCTTTCAATGCCTCCAGTGGTACCACTCAGAGCATCTACTCCAGCTGATGCTGCACAGATGAAGGAAAGAGGTAGGAAAATGGACGTTGATGCAGGCGAGAGTAAGGACTCTCTATCATTAGGTATAACTGACCATAAATACTTGTTAGCACAATATTGGCATATTGGCAGAAAGTTGTATAAGCAAATGAAGCCAATTACTAATCACAAAACTCCCTGAGCTAGCATGAGGAAGAAACCTTGAGAGGAACCAGACTCAAACAGGAATTGGTGCTCTTCTAAGTGACGCCGGATAGTGAAATTATTAATCATTACTCATTATATTTACTAAAGTGTGTTGATTGGATGTTCAGTATGAGCACCTTGTGAAGAAGAGTGCTAGGATGAGCACAAGTCAGTCTTTATGATTATAGCAGCAGTTTTACAATAGAAATCTACAGGATCCAGGTGAGATTATCTACTGAAGCAAGAGTAAGACTTGGGATTAAGTTGGGATAACTTGTTGGGAAATGAGAAGGCTTCTCAATTACAAGGCTTGTCAGTTTGCCTCACAAAGAGCTGATGACACTGATAATGACAACCAGCTCTGTCTTTAATCTGTCTGATTTTTCTAGCTGACACATACACAGATGAGAGCAGCAGCTTTTTGCCTGATGAGGCCGGAGAGACAGGACTACCAGGAGCCAGCAGTGTGAGTCTGGAGGAAATGGAGCAGGAACACTGGCTAGACATTGCATGCGAATCCAACGACAAGCCGTTTAATCACATGACGCATGCAAAGTATGGAACAGTGTCATACCGGAGAATTCGGAGAGGACAAACAAGGAAGAGGATCGAGATGTTCGAGTCTATGATGCAGCTATGAAAACCTTGAACATAACACACACACACACACACAAACATTTATTTACATAGATGTGAGCTACAACGTATTGTATATGATAGCACAAGACTTTTGGGTGCTTTCAAACAAATGCTTCTTACTAAGTCAGTTAACAATATGAAGCATCACACTGAGAACATAGACACACATTCAGTTAACAGAAACATTGCTCCTGAGCTGAAACATGTGAGAAAATAACATTCTTAGGTAATTAAACTCTCCAGTATTTGGTAACTAAAGAGGATGAAAGCATAATCCTATTGGAAAAAATGCCCATTATTAGAATTTTGCTCATGGTATTACTGCAGTTTGCAATAAATCCAAGCTCTAATGCTGCAAGAGGTCAACTTTATGTTTATAAAGACACTGCATATTTCTAAATTCATGCTAACACTCTGTATGGACTGGGCTATATGGGCATATATTCTGTCACATCGTAACATCAAAGTATAACAGAAAGCAGTGTGAAAGTTTGTATTCGGTGCTTTGGTGCTGTAGTTAATCTCTTTGGAAATAAAACACTGACTATGTGGTGAAGTGCAGATTGTCAGCTTTAATTCAAGCATCAATATTCTATGAATCTAGGAATTTCAGGGTGCATTAAGAAGTCATGTGCCCCAAAGTCAGAATTACAGTCCCCTCTGAAACTATTGGAACGGCAAGGCCGTTTTTTTTTGGGTTTGAAATCAAAAGATGAACATGAGAAGAGAGTTTAAAATTTCAGCTTTTATTTTCTGATATTTATATGTAGATGTGTTTAATGACAGAACATAGCACATTTTGTATCAGACAACCCAAGACCTTAACCCAATTGAGCAGCATTTCACCTCCCGAAGAGGAGACTGAAGGCAAGTAGTTCCAATAGTTTTGGAGGGAACTGTAAGTGTCAAGTCACCAGCTCACAAGTCAAAATGGAGGTCAAGAACATTCACATGCGAGCCAAGTACAACAATTCTAAGCTAGTGTTATGAATACTGTCTTGGGAAGTGTGGATACATAATCTGTAGTTGTGTATAGCTTCATAACCTCATTCCTCTATATGTTTTCATATCTACAGTATGTTAAACTGGTGTTTACTGACCAGCATTTATGTACTGGAGCATTGCTTCTTATACTGTATGACAGAATAACACTTGTCTGTCATTGTTATACTGTTTTAGAAAATTAATCAACAATGGGGTGGTGTGATGTGGTCTGATGCAAAGCAGATTTACCACTGTTACCACCCTGAAGTTGATTATTTTCCTATAACAACATGTCCCAAAGTGATTTATTCCTCAACAATTTGCCAATTATTATTATTGGATTAATAAAAGAACAACATGGCATACTTTTTTTTTTATCAGTTTATTGTGACACTTAATGTTGCAGAACATCTGTGAGAAAAGTTAGTCACATCATAATGTTATAAAAGATGTTCGCTCACTAGCGTCTATTTTTTCTTCTTCTAGAAACTGCAAAGTGCAAAGCTCTCCAACCCAATCTTGTGTTGGAAAACTAAAAATTACAGCTCAGAAAACTTCACCAAATCAACGATTACACACTTTTAAGAAAAAAATCTGTTTACATGATGTAAACTCTGTCATATACACAGTTGCAATCAAAATTATTCAACCCCCATTGCAAATCAGGTTTATTGTCAAAATTTACAGACTTTCAGCTGTTTGCAATGAACAAATCAAACAAAAGCAATTGAAATAGTTCAACACAACAAATGCTTCAGGTGGTTTCCCCAAATTCAACTGAAAATGCAACTTATAATGACTTCTCCAGTCTCAAAATTATTCAACCCCTTCATGGCAAGCATCTTTAGTACTTAGTAGAGCACCCTTTTGCTGTTATGACCTGCTGCAAACGAGATGCATAGCCAGACACCAGCTTCTGGCAGCGTTCCTGAGGAATCTTAGCCCATTCCTCATGAGCAATGGCCTCCAGTTCAGTAATATTCTTGGGTTCACGTGCTGCAACCGCCTTCTTCAAATCCCACCAGAGATTTTCTATGGGGTTCAAGTCAGGTGAATGTGATGGCCCTGTAGAATCTTCCAGGACTTCTTCTGCAACCAAGCCTTGGTGGAATTTGAGGTATGCTTTGGATCATTGTCCTGTTGGAAGGTCCAATGACACCCAAGGTTCAGCTTCCTCACAAACGGCATGACATTTTCTCCTAGGATTTCCTGATACTTCAATGAATCCATCTTGCCTTCCACACACTGCAGGCTTTCAGTGCAAGAGGATGCAAAGCAGCCCCAGAGCATCACCGAGCCACCACCATGCTTGACTGTGGACAGAGTGTTCTTTCTCCATTCTTCCTTCTCCAGACATACCACCGATCCATCGTGCCGAAAAGTTCCAGTTTTGTTTCATCGCTCCACGCAACAGAATCCCAAAACTTCTGTGGCTTATTTATATGATTTTGAGCCGACTTTTCTTGTGCTTTTGGGTGAGTAGTGGTGTACGTCTTGGAGCTCTAGCATGGAAACCTTCTGTGTTTAGTACACGCCATACTGTGCTCACTGAAACCTCAGTGCCTGTTGCCACCAGGTCTTGCTGCAGGTCTTTTGCAGTCACTCGAGGGTTTTTCACAACCTGCCTTCTCAGGAATCTGGTTGCAGCCATTGATAGCTTGCTTTTTCTGCCCCATCCAGGTATTTCATGTATTTTCTGCCCCTAGCCAGTTCAGGTATTTCATGTGGTCCAGCTTAAGCACACCTGGTGCAACTAATGAAGCCCTTGATTAGTTGCATCAAGTGTGCTTGAGACAACTCCTGCATATTTGTGCTGTTGTGAGGGATTCTATTCAGGGGTTTGAATAATTTTGAGACTGGAGAAGTCATTATAAGTTACATTTTCAGTTGAATTTGGGGAAACCACTTGAAGCATTCATTGTGTTGAACTATTTCAATTGCTTTTGTTTGATTTGTTCATTGCAAACAGCTGAAAGTCTGTAAATTTTGACAATAAACCTGATTTGCAATGGGGGTTGAATAATTTTGATTGCAACTGTAAGTCCCTGTGAAACAATAATGTATTAGAACGAGTGCATTAATATAAACCTGTGCAGCAGCAATTACTGTCAGAGCTGCTCTTAGAAAAAAATAATCAAAACCATCTGACCAATCAGATTCGAGAAATCAGCAGCACTGTGGCATAATCAGATTAACTCAGATTTTCTGGTGAGATTTTCAGCTCCTTTTTTGACAAAGCTACTACAGTGTCATTTTTCATCCTTCAATGAGTCTGAACTCTCAAAATAATTCCTCAGAAAGATTTATTCATTAGAAAAAATGTTTAATATAGTTTAAGAAGATTTAGGATGCTTCTTTATACACCAGAAGAGACCTTGGTCAGACGTGCTTATTTTTCTATCCAATCAGGTACATCTTCATCTCATTTACCTAGAACACTTTGTCACTCAACTCTACAGAAATTCTACAAGAACTCTAGCAAATTGTAACTAAGTCTTTCTGTTCCTGAAAATTGTGGTAAACCATTGGAGGTCAGGCTGGTGCGTGTATTCTCTGTATGATTATTATTATTATTTTTTAAAATGGCACTAATCACTAATATTGCTATAATGCACTAATCAGCTTAACAGCTTTTCTTCATTGTGCTTTTGGCTAATTAAATATATGTGTGTGAGAGAGAGAGAGAGAGAGAGAGAGAGAGAGAGAGAGAGAGAGAGAGAGAGAGAGTGAGATTTTGTTATTTGAGTTTCTGGGTTAAGAAGAAGGTACAGTAAGAAGGTACTTTCCTGAATTACATAGAAAAGATTAAAGTGTTTCCTGTTAAGAATTACTGTAAGCACATTCTTCTATTAGAGTTTTCATATTGTTTACCAACTGATGAACGTAAAACAGAATAGTATGAATATGTGCTTTGTATAATAATAATAATAATAATAATAATAATAATAATAATAATAAAAGCTGCAAGCAGCGATGATAGGGCCCTCGCAGCAATGATAGGGCCCGGCTTTAGGAAAACAGAGGATGGTGGGCAATATGCATTTAAGTAGGTAAATATAGGAGGATTACGTCAAAGTCATTTGTATTTGCCAGACTTCCTGTTGCCAGCAGGTGGCACTATGACTATAACTGAATATGGGCATGGGCATGTGTTCAGGGCAGGACTCTTATCAAATGCCTGAAGTTTGGGGCAGATTGGACATTGCATGCCTGAGTTACAGCAACTTCCTGTTTCATGGCGAAATGTCGAAATTTGTCAGGCCGCCAGGGACACGCCCTTCGACAAAAACTCAAGATCTTCATCGCAAAGGCTTTAAGATCACACTCACCAAATTTGAAGAAGATCTGATCAAAACTGTAGGAGGAATTGGTTAAAGTACGACACCTGAAAATGGCAAAAACTGCACAAAAATCACAGAGGAAATTCAAAATGGCTGACTTCCTGTTATGTTTAGAGCTTCGCTCCAAGAGACTTTTGTGTAGGTACTGGGACATTACATGCACAGTGCGTATAGAAAAGAATTACCCCCCTTTAAAATAATCACATTTTGCTGCGTTGCAGCCTGAAATGAAGCTGGACACAGTTTTTGTTTTATCCAGCTGTATTTACTCAGTACAACTTATAACATCCAAGTGAAAGATATAACACCAACATGTCAGGAAAAAAAAAATTAAAAACCAGAATTACTGAGTTGGAAAAAGGATCACCCCCTTGCCTTAATTACAGCCTTTAGTCTGTTGGGATATGTCCCTACTAACTTTGCACATCTAGACTTTGCAATATTTGCCCACTCTTCTTTGCAGAACTGCTCAAGTTCAGTTAAATTTGATGGTGACTGTTTGTGGACTACAGTTTTCAAGTCATTCCACAGATTTTCAATGGGGTTTAAGTCTGGACTCTTACTAGGCCATACAAGGACATTCACCTTTTCTCCTTCAACCACTGTGTGGTCAGTTTTGCTGTGTGCTTTGGGTCATTGTCATGTTGGAAGGTGAACCTTCTTTCCATTGACAACTTTCTGGCAGAGGGCAGCAGATTTTCCTCAAGAATTTGATGGTATTTTGCCCCATCCATTTTCCTTCTATTCTGACAAGTGCTCCAGTCCCTGCTGCAGAGAAACACCCTCATAACAGGATATTACCACCTCCATGCTTTACTGTAGGAATGGTGTTATTTGGATGGTGAGCTGTATTGAATTTCCACCAGACATATCGTTTGGTGTTGAGGCCAAATAATTCAATTTTAGTCTCATCTGACCATAACACCTTTTTCCATGTGGCCTCAGAATCTTCAAGGTGCATTTTGGCAAAGCTCAGCTGTGGGTGGCTTTTCTCTTGCAACCCTCCCATACAAGCCACATTTGTGGAGAATTTGTGATATTGTTGTCACATGCACACAATAACCACTCTTTGTCATAAATGCCTGCAACTGCTTCAGAGTTGCTGTAGGCCTCTTGGTAGCCTCTCTGACCAGTTTCCTCCTGGCTCTTTCATCCAGTTTGGAGTGACGTCCTGATCCAGGGAGGGTATGTGTTGTACCAAATACCTTCCACTACCATCAGTTGCACTACAAAATGCTCCAGGAAAGCTCTTTTCATGCTGAGCTAATCAGAATTACCACAGCTGCTCACAGTTGAAAGACAAATGGCTGTGTGTGCTATTGAGAAGGTGATTAGCTACACCTTATTGAGTTTACAAGTCATTTTTAGGAGGGGGGGTGATCTTTTTTCCAACTCTGTGATTGTGGTTTAAATTTTTTAAAATTATTTTTTAAAATTTTATTTTTTGTTATATCTTTCACTTGGATGTTATAAGTTGCACTAGTAAAGTACGAGTAAATACAGCTGGATAAAACAAAAACTGTGTCCGTCTTAATTTCAGGCTGAAAAGCAACAAAATGTGATTATTTTAAAGGGGATGATTCTTTTCTATGCCCACTGTATGTACTGAATTTCATACACCTATATAAAACGTTGCCACACCCAATTCTGAAACCCATATCAGATGTAAATATTCACCAGTTCTGACGTTTCCGCAAAGTTTCATGAGTTTTCGAGCATGTTTAGGCCCTCAAAAATGCTATTCATTTCAGATAACAACAACAACAACAACAACAACAATAATAATAATAATAATAAAC
Source organism: Cranoglanis bouderius (assembly GCA_023630585.1). NCBI lineage: Eukaryota > Metazoa > Chordata > Actinopteri > Siluriformes > Cranoglanididae > Cranoglanis > Cranoglanis bouderius. Next base: position 8,960,684 of record CM042535.1, read on the forward strand.
AGGAAATCCAAGAGGGTCCTCGCACCATAGGTGCTCGGGCCATAATAATAATAATAATAATAATAATAATAATAATAATAATAATACAGTTGCTTTGTATTTGCATATTCATGGTAATATACAGGACTCATTCATTCATCCTTTTTATCTGCTTTATCCTGGTCAGGGTCCCGGTACTTCTGGAGTAGGAACACTGGGTGCAAAGCGGGAATAAACCCCAGATGAGGCATCAATCCAATCAATCCATAGCAAGGTGACATGAAGAAAAGAGATGAGAGAACAGAAGAAAAGGACAAGATGAAAACTTATCAGGGAGGCTGCCAAGAGACCTACAATAACATTAAAGGAGCTGCACAAATATCTGGGAAGTACTGCTTACTCCCTGCATCTGACAACAATCTCGTATTCTTTCACGTCTGAGCTATGGAGTAGGGTGGCTAGATGAAAGCCTATTCTCATAAAAAACACATCCAAGCCCAACTAAATCACCCCAAAATCATGAGGCCAAATTATCATCTTTGATAATGCTAATTTTATTTGTAATTGTTTTCATTTGTATTTTATGTTTTTTTATTGTAAACTTGATTATGTCTGTAAGGTGTCCTTGAGAGTCTTGAAAGGTACCTATAAATAAAATGTATTATTATTATTATTATTATTATTATTATTATGGTCTGATGAGAACAAGGTAGAACTTTTTGGGCATAATTCCAAAAGATATGTTTGGTACAATAACAAGACAGTTTATCACCCATACAATACCATACCCACGGTGAAGCATGGTGGTGTAAGCATCATGCTATGGGACTGTTTCTTTTCTAGTCAAACTAGAGGGAATTATGGATAGCTCCAAATATCAATCTATTTTGGCACAAAAAACTGCAGGTCTCTGTTAGACAGCTGAAAATGAAGAAACAAAATCACAAATCCAAGTACTACTACCAACTAATGGCTTTAGAATAAAAAGATCAAAGTTTTGGAATGGCCCAGTCAGAGCCCAGATCTCAATCCCATCAAAAACCTGTGGAATGACTTGAAGAGGGCTGAGCACAGATGATCCCCTTGCAATTTGATAGATCTGAAGCATTTTTGCAAGAAAGAATAAAATAAAAACAGCCAATTCAAGTTATGTTCAGTTGGTAGACTCTTAAAAAAAAGACTGAGTACTGTATCACAAGAAGAAAATGTAATGTAAATGTAGACAAAGTATTAGTTAAGGGGTGTGCACACTTCTTTTTTTTCCTAAACTGTTCTTCACTTGAATTTTTGTTCCTATTAAAATAGCAGGTTTTTGTGGTGTCAAAATGAAATCACGATAAATGTCATGTGAGATCTTTTTTTGGAAACTGTTTTTCACTTGAATTTTTGTTGGTTGCTATATCACATTAAAGGTGGAAAAAGATCTGACAGGACATTTATCGTGATTTCATTTTGACACCACAAAAACCTGCTATTTTAATAGGGATGTGTACACTTTTTATGTCTACTGTAGGTAATATATAGACCATCCTCTGGTCTCTAGTCCTATCACAATTTCAATGCTCTTGATACATTTTATGACATGCTGTTGGAAGATAGATACACGTCCATTGGCATGCTGTAGAGAATCAGTTTAAGATACTTAATGACAATCTATAGATAGTTTGGAGTTTCTGAATTAAGCCTTTTCAGCAGATCATGCACAGTTGATCTGCTCAGAATATTAAGCATTTCTAAAATTACACTATTGTGAAAATGTCCTAAACCACTATAACAGTTGGGTAAGTGTGTTATGAAAGTGTAATATTGGTGTGCCTGATATCAAGTCGTTTCATTAATCATATAAACACTGCAACTCAATAAAGAAAGGGTTTAATTTTTTAATAAGGTCAGTTTTGTTCTTAAAGTCCAGAATCACCAGGAAAAAAAAAATAGTAGAGCAGACAAAAAATTATTTTAAAACATTGTAAACAGCTCCCTCTAGTGTCAACAGGAACTGTGTAAAGCATAACACACTGCTTATTTTTAATTGATGTAAACAATACAATTATTATTAAAAGCATGTCCTGTGTAACAAACCAAGTTTGTGCCATCACTGACAACGTACCACACTCAACTGTTATATATGACCCAAGTACCACTGGATGTGTAACATACTTTTCTATACCTTTTTATTTATTTATTTTTCACCAGGCACTTCAAATACTTTTGCTTGTTTCAACCAAGCAGAACAAGAAGTCCATTAAGTTCAAAATAGTCCACAAAAACATGATCATGTAGTGTAGCTGCTCTCAAAATAATAAAAAAAACCCCTACTGCACCGACCCTTAAAACAGACCTTTTAACAAAATTACACATCATGTCAGCATGCATCTATCAATACTTCACTTACACACTATGTAACAATGTCTTCATCCTGACAAAGTGAGATGGAAAAAAAAAACCAACAAAAAACAAAAACAAAAAACAACTGGATGTGTGTCTCCGGGGCTTACTGTGCATAGTAGTGTGTGAAATGCCATTTCTGATAGGAGCTGGATGCGTCACATGCCTTTAGGTAGATGGTGTCTCCTTCAGATCCTGCCTCTAGACACGTGCGTTGAGGATGTGTCTCAGCAATCAGATGCTCTGGCTAAAACACACACACACACACACACACACACACACATACACACACAGGGAAGACACTCTGAAACCTTTGTGGATATGAGGAAAAATAGACCAAAATGTATTAAATTAACAAGAGTATAATTAATAATCGAAGTTGCTTCTGTGCCAGAATTTGCTAATATATTTTAACCTGTTAACACTGTACTAAGCCACTGTAGCCCTGTAACCCCTGCGATAGTAAATATTATTTATTTATTTAAAAAAAAAAATTACTTTTACTTAATTTCTTTTTACAAAATATCAAAACAACCATCTCTCATGTTGTATGTTCCAACCTGTATCTGAACACATTTAAGACCAGTGCATAAATAGACAATGGTGTGGAGACAAATATGGGCCATATTTGATTTCTTTTATAGTGCTGTGAAAAATATTTGCTGATTTCTTCTGTTTTTGTATACATCTCATACAAAATTGTTTCAGAAATTAAAACACAATCTGAGAAAAAACAAAGGTAACCCGAGTAAACACAAAATACAGTTGTTAAATGATAATGTTATTCACCGAAGCAAAAAGGGCCTGTGTGAAAATATATTTGTCCCCGTAGTTACTAATTCCCCAAATCTATGAAACTGCATTCACAGTGGGGTTCAGCTGGACTAGACACAACCAGGCCTGATTATTGCAAACCCTGTTCAATCAAATCAACACTTAAATAAATAAACTTTTTCAACAGCATGAAGCTTGTTGAAAGGTCTTTCCAGAATAAACAAAAGAAATTCCAGAAATTAAGAGGAAGAACGTGATTGAAATACATCAGTCTGGGAAGGGTTACAAAGCTATTTCAAAGGCTCTGGGACTCCAAAGAACCACAGCGAGAGCCATTATCTCCAAATGGAAAAACTCTGCACAGTAATGAACCTTCCCAGAAGTGGCCGACCTTCCAAAATTCCTCCAAGAACACAGCAACTACTCATCCAGGAAGTCACAATATAGCCAGGGACAACATCAAAGGGACTACAAGCCTCTCCTGCATCAATAAAGGTCACTGTTCATGACTCCACTATCAGAAAGACACTGGGCAAAAATGGCATCCCTGGAAGAGTGGCGAGGTGAAAACCACTGCTAACCCAGAAGAACATTAAGGCTCATCTGAATTTTGCCAAAACACACCTTGATGATCCTCAAACCTTTTGGGAGAATGTTCTGTGAGTCAAAAGTGGAACTGTTTGGAAGACAGGGGTCCTGTTACATCTGGTGTAAACCAAACACCGAATCATACAAAAAGAACATCATACCTACGGTCAAGCATGGTGGTGGAGTGTGATGGTGTGGGGATGCTTTACTGTTTCAGGGCCTGGGCAACTTGCAATAATTGAGGGAAAAATGAATTCTGCTCTCTACCAGAAAATCCTAAAGGTGAATGTCCGGTCTTCAGTCTGTATGTTGAAACTTAAGCACAACTGGATTATGCAGCAAGACAATGATCCAAAGCATAGGAGTAAGTCCCAGTCCTAGAAGTAAATAAAAGACTGATCTCCAGTTATCGGAAGCTTTTGGTTGCAGTTATTGCTGTTAAAGGTGGCATAACCAGATTTTAGGTTTAAGGGGGCAATTAGTTTTTCACATGGGTGATAGGTGTTGGAAAAACTTTTTTTTTTTTTAATTTAAAATATAAATAAATAATTAAAAAATGTATTGTGTGTTTACTCAGGTTGACTTTGTTTTATGTTGTATTTTGTTTGAGGATCTAAAACTATTCAGTATTAGATATACACAAAAACAGAAGAAATCAGATACAAATACCTTTTTCACAGCACTGTACTTGCAAAACTAATACTGATGTGGCCTATAATACTAGACCAATTCAAATTTCACACTAGACCCATAGTGTCACATTTTTCTACCCTAGCAACACAGGAGATTCAAGAAGTCATCCTGTCCTGCAACCCTACCACTTGCCCACTGGATCCAATTCCCTCTACATTGCTCCAGACCATCCTGCCTGACCTTCTGCCCTTCATCTCTATAATCATCAACGGTTCCCTGTCATCTGGCCAAGTTCCGGCTTCCTTCAAGAAAGCACGGGTTACTCCCATCCTGAAGAAGCCTACACTGGATCCCTCAGACATCAGCAACTACAGACCGGTATCACTTCTCTCTTTCCTTTCTAAAATACTTGAACGCTCCGTATATAATCAACTGTCTCTTTATCTCTCGCAGAACCACATTCAAGATCCATACCAGTCTGGCTTTAAAGCAGCACACTCCACAGAGACTGCCCTCTTGGCCGTCACTGAAAAACTTCATGCTGCCAGATCAGCCAAACTGTCCTCTGTCCTCATCCTGCTTGACCTGTCTGCTGCATTTGACACAGTCAACCACAAGATTCTCCTGACTACCCTCAAGAGTCTTGGAATTTGCAGAGCAGCATGGCAATGGTTTGCTTCATACTTGGAAGGTCGTTCGTATCAGGTATCATGGGGTGAATCAACATCTGCACCTCGCAGACTCTCTACTGGTGTCCCACAAGGCTCAGTACTTGGTCCTCTCCTCTTTTCCCTCTATACCCACTCTCTTGGCAAAGTCATCTCCTCACATGGGTTCTCTTACCACTGCTATGCTGATGATACTCAACTTATCTTTTCCTTTCCTCCTTCAGACACCACTGCTTCTGCCCGGATCACAGCATGTCTGACGGACATTTCATCGTGGATGGCAGCTCATCAGCTGAAACTCAACCCCAGCAAAACTGAAATGCTCTTCATCCGAGGAGATTCGTCCCCATGCCAGGATCTCATGATCTCCTTGGACAACTCCATGATCTCTCCTTGAACGACTGCTCGTAACCTTGGGGTAATCGTGGACAATCAACTGTCCTTTTCATCACATATTACTAATCTAACACGGTCCTGTCGGTTTATACTTTACAACATTAGAAGGATTCATCCATTTCTAACAACACAGGCCACTCAGTTGCTTGTGCAGTCTCTTGTCATTTCCAGAATAGACTACTGCAACTCGCTCCTGGCAGGTCTAACTTTGAGTGCCACCCGTCCTCTACAGATGATCCAGAATGCAGCTGCACGACTTGTTTTCAACCTCCCTAAGTTCTCTCACACCACCCCATTGCTGCGCTCCCTTCACTGGCTTCCAGTAGCTGCACGCATCAGATTCAAAACATTGATGCTTGCTTACAAAGCCAAAAGTGGAACAGCACCCTCTTATCTTAGAGCTCTCATCATCCCACGCACTGCACCACGCTCCCTCAGGTCAACAAGCACTGCTCGACTGGTCCCACCCTCTCTCAGGATAAAAGGTAGATCTGCCTCACTACTTTTTTCTGTTCTGGCACCAACGTGGTGGAATGAATTTCCCGTCAATGTCAGAACAGCTGAGTCGCTGGCTATCTTCAAGAAACACCTAAAGACATACCTCTTTCTTAAATACTTACCCCTTAGTGTTTTCTTCTTCTTCTTCAAAAAAAAAAAAAAACTCATAACAGTTGCTCACTTTTCAACAGGTTTGTGTTCAGTGCATTTCGTTGTAATCGTACGAACCAGAAATGAAATATTCATTGATGGAGAATTTAAAGCACTCTTGTACATCGCTCTGGATAAGGGCGTCTGCTAAATGCTATAAATGTAAATGTAAATGGGCTCAACTGAAAAAGCTTGGGAACCACTGACCTACTGTATGGACCTATAAATATCTTGAAAGCAGAAGATGATGGAGCATGAAGACAACAGAAATGACATGCATGTTCTTAGCCAAGGTAATCCTCAGTGAGTTCTTCTTAAATCTCTTGCTTTACATTATACACTATATGGCCAAAAGTTTGTGGACACCTGACCATCACACCAATATGTGCTTGTTGAACATCCCATTCCAGATTTAGTCCCCCTTTGCTGTTATAATAACCTCCACTCTTCTGGGATGGCTTTCCACTAGATTTTGGAGTGAGGCTGTGGGGATTTGACAAGAGCATTAGTGAGGTGTCAGGTCAATACTGGAATCGACAAGAAACCGTTTCCCAGAACACACCTCAGCTTACAAATATGGTCGCCATGGCCTACACTTCCCAACACCCATGGACTTTGCAATGTTCACATTCACCTGATTTCTAATCACACCTGAAGACAATCAACTCCACACAGTATATAAGGACTCCAGTTCCACACTTACATTGCGAAGTAAAGCTCACTGTGTATCTACTTGAACTTGCCAAGCCTTTATTTCCATGTATTGTTATTCTGGTTTTGACTTTGGTGCCTCTTGTTTGTGATTATCAGCCCCTGAAACCTCAAACCGCATTTGCATCCATCTTCACCTCCATCTTATGACATGAGGCTGGGCACTGACTTAAGCGAGGAGGCCTGGTGTGCAGTTGGCGTTCCAGTTCATCACAAATGTTTTGAGTGGGGTTGACGCCAGGCCACTTGAGTTCTTCCACTCCAGCCTTGGCAAACCATGTCTTCATGGAGCTTGCTTTATGCACGGGAGTATTGTCATGTTGGTACAGATTTGGGCCTCTTAGTTCCAGTGAGGGAAAATTGTAATGCTACAGCATACAAAGACGTTCTATACAATTGCGTGCTTCCAACGTTTGTGACAACAGCTTGGGGAAGAACCACATATGGGTGTAATCGTCAGGTGTCCACAAACTTTTGGCTATATAATGTATTCAATATTTGACATAAACATTTAAACATATAACAACTTAAATCAATATAACAAATTTCATCTGCAGGCCCTGTTGTAAACGGTGCCTAAAGCTCAGCATTTCTCTTGCCAAGAACACACTTTGTCGATCTTGTCAAGGTTGTTCAACACTGTACTTTCACAATGGCTCAACCATGTCATACAGAAAGTTAGTAGAGATTATTTTAATTGGTGATAAGAATTTAGTTTTTCCAGCAATGACATACCAGAAATTTATTGGACTTGTGCGCCCAGCGTAGGTGTGGCTTAGTGTTGTCACATGGCTCTAAGGCCACGCCTCTTCCTTTGACTTGTGGAGCCACGCAAGTAGTGTTCTGGCGGAGCGTTCTCACCCAGCTGTAGCTGAAATGCTGGCTCTGAAAGATAGAGGACAAGGACAACGGTTAGTGTCTTATGATATTGTCCTATATGCTGGAATATGTATCTAGTAGAATTTTTATTAGAACGTCAACCATTTTAAGAAATATCCCAATATATGTGTGGTGATAATTATAACAGTCACTGCTTACGTCTTCATATATAGCCTGAGGGACTTCTATAATGCAAGTGTGTGTTAGTGTTTTAACACTGAGAAATATCTGTCAGCAGCAAGAGGTTTTAATATAATTAGGCTAAAATGCCTGTGTATTGAAATAAAATGTCTGCAACTGAAGGTCAGACTTCAGCTGAGTGTGTTGATTGACCGACTCCTTTCTAACCACTCTTCTTTTCAATTAATATCAACATTTACAATGTCATAGAGCGTTTCCAGTGGCATGGCATGGTAACACAAATCAGAACTACCATGTTTTTTATTTATTTATTTTAAATTTGCATTCCTCCTGCAGAAAAAAAAAACCTACTAAGAACCACATATTTATTACAAAGAAAAACACAAATATCACAACATAATGTAAGGTCTCCATTACCTGTTTGCTAAGATCACAGATCTCAAAAGACAAAGAGCCTTTTTCTTGCACCAGACACTTCCTAGTGCCAACGTTAAAGATCTAAAAAGAAAAACACAGAATGAGAACAGGGTTCAAAGGTCACTGTGAAACTACATGAGAGAGAAGAGAGAAAGATATGGAGTGCACTGTGCTTTCAAAACAAAGTGATTTTGTTGCTTTGGCCCTAACTTTCTAAAACAAAGGCTTCAGTCACAACATGATGAGACCCGAAGACTTGCAGTGACAGAGCGCCCTTGTCAATGTTTAACAATAGCCGTGTCATCTGACTGAGAAAAACAAAACCTAATTAGCACGTGGAAGACATTACAGAGGATTGCTCAGCATTTTCAGGAATAACCAACAATAGAAAACACTACACTGGGGGTGGGCAGTACGGCAAAAATATCACATCGCGATAGTTGTAACTGTCGTTGTAAAAATATTTAAAATGTCATAAATGGTTCTCAAGATTTCAGAAATGTGTATTGTGATGTAATTTAACATAGTATCAATAGTATAGTCATATTGCCCAGAACGAATTGTAGTGTTTTAAAAATCCTTTGTTTCAACTACAAAATCTGGAAAAGGACTAAATTAAATTAACTTTGTGAATTTTGTACATCATTCAGCTTTGGAAAAGAAATAATATTTTTTCTTTCCTGTGTTTAGTGCTAAAACATAGTATACTTACAAGGCCTTCAGCTTTGGCCAGCGGAGCCTCCAGCTCGGGGAAGACGTTATCCACATACCACTTAAAGCTCTTGCACTGGAGCTTCTCACGCAGCTGGATCTGTGCTGTGAGGTTCCCGATGTCTATCACATTCTTATCCATCAGGTGCAGATAACCGTGGCCGTAGAAAATCTCTTTATACTCGTCCAGCCAGACCTCAGCCACGCGAGCCAGGTTTCTCTCCACCGTCTTCTGACGATCTTTGGGAAAGCCGTAGGGGTTCTCGCCACGGAAAATATGACCCACGCGAGAGCACGGGATGATCTCAATCTCACCACCGCACATCCAGATCTGAAGAGAGGAAATCGGTGATGATGTGGTTCAGTTGAATAAAGAAAAATGGAAATCAGGAAATTAGGTGTTATTTTAACTAATCAATGTGTGCTTTGAAAGTGAAGGAATATCTGCCTTTAATTATTTACCCTAGATCTATGATCATTTGTCTTATTCCTTGTGTTTTAGTACAATAGGTCAATGTGACAGAATACACTAAGGTGAGAGGTACACTGTAGCTCAGTGGTTAAGAAGTTGGGCTACTGCGCAGAAGGTCGTGAGTTCAAATCCCAGCTCTGCCAAGCTGCCACGGTTGGGCACTTGAGCAAGGCCCTTAATCCTCAACTGCTCCCCGGGTGCCGTAGCAAAAATGGTTGCCCACTGCTCCGGGTGCGTTCACGGTTTGTAGTGAGTGTGTGTTCACTACTCACAACTCCTAATGTGTGTGCACTAACTTGGATGGGTTAAATGCAGAGGACAAATTCCAAGTATGGGTTACCATACATTGGCCTTCACATGTCACTTTCATCTCCCCTCTCCCTCTCTCTGTGCTCTATACATAATCTAGGCCTCTTGAATCTTCAGACTGAGCTGGTGTAGACTTTCTAAAGTTATACTTCTGTTAGTGAAAAAGCTGATATAAAGATACTCCAAGCACAGCAGCATACTACAACAGCAATCTGCCAAATCTAACTATTTTTATTTACTAAAGAAAGACACACCAGATGCTTTATCCATTTATATAGTTATGTTTAATGTTGTGGAATGTCTGCTACTCAAGTTAGTTCCTGTTCTCACTTAAATTAGACCAGCTATAAATGGCCGTTTCCTCACCAGCCTCTCTTTTTTCTCTCTATTAAAGTTAATATGACAAAAAACATGTAGTTTGTCATGTTACAGAGAAACCACAAAGCACAACACCCTCTGTCCTTTCAGATGTTGGAAACAGCGTTATCTCAGCTGTGACTACGACAAAGTGCTGACACTGGAGACTTGATAAATAAATGTCTCCTTACAGAAAATTTCACCACATCAACAATGATTTTATGTGAAGAGTCTGCCATACAAGTCTCCAAGATACTACAGGTGCATCTCAATAAATTAGAATGTCGTGGAAAAGTTCATTTATTTCAGTAATTCAACTCAAATTGTGAAACTCGTGTATTAAATAAATTCAATGCACACAGATTGAAGTAGTTTAAGTCTTTGGTTCTTTTAATTGTGATGATTTTGGCTCACATTTAACAAAAACCCACCAATTCACTATCTCAACAAATTAGAATATGGTGACATGCCAATCAGCTAATCAACTCAAAACACCTGCAAAGGTTTCCTGAGCCTTCAAAACGGTCCCTCAGTTTGGTTCACTAGGTAAGTCACAAACATTCACTGCCAAAGAAGCCTGCTGTTCACAGAGTGCTGTATCCAAGCATGTTAACAGAAAGTTGAGTGGAAGGATAAAGTGTGGAAGAAAAAGATGCACAACCAACCGAGAGAACCGCAGCCTTATGAGGATTGTCAAGCAAAATCGATTCAAAAATTTGAGTGAACTACACAAGGAATGGACTGAGGCTGGGGTCAAGGCATCAAGAGCCACCACACACAGACGTGTCAAGGAATTTGGCTACAGTTGTCGTATTCCTCTTGTTAAGCCACTCCTGAACCACAGACAACGTCAGAGGCGTCTTACCTGGGCTAAGGAGAAGAAGAACTGGACTGTTGCCCAGTGGTCCAAAGTCCTCTTTTCAGATGAGAGCAAGTTTTGTATTTCATTTGGAAACCAAGGTACTAGAGTCTGGAGGAAGGGTGGAGAAGCTCATAGCCCAAGTTGCTTGAAGTCCAGTGTTAAGTTTCCACAGTCTGCGATGATTTGGGGTGCAATGTCATCTGCTGGTGTTGGTCCATTGTGTTTTTTGAAAACCAAAGTCACTGTACCCGTTTACCAAGAAATTTTGGGGCACTTCATGCTTCCTTCTGCTGACCAGCTTTTTGAAGATGCTGATTTCATTTTCCAGCAGGATTTGGCACCTGCCCACACTGCCAAAAGCACCAAAAGTTGGTTAAATGACCATGGTGTTGGTGTGCTTGGCTGGCCAGCAAACTCACCAGACCTGAACCCCATAGAGAATCTATGGGGTATTGTCAAGAGGAAAATGAGAAACAAGAGACCAAAAAATGCAGATGAGCTGAAGGCCACTGTCAAAGAAACCTGGGCTTTCATACCACCTCAGCAGTGCCACAAACTGATCACCTCCATGCCACGCCGAATTGAGGCAGTAATTAAAGCAAAACGAGTCCCTACCAAGTATTGAGTACATGTACAGTAAATGAACATACTTTCCAGAAGGCCAACAATTCACTAAAAATGTTTTTTTTATTGGTCTTATGAAGTATTCTAATTTGTTGAGATAGTGAATTGGTGGGTTTTTGTTAAATGTGAGCCAAAATCATCACAGTTAAAAGAACCAAAGACTTAAACTACTTCAGTCTGTGTGCATTGAATTTATTTAATACACGAGTTTCACAATTTGAGTTGAATTACTGAAATAAATGAGCTTTTCCACGGCATTCTAATTTATTGAGATGCACCTGTATATAAACAATAACATATTAGAACGAGTGCAGTAATGTAAACTTGTGATTGGTCTTGAAGCCAACACCACTACCAGAGCTGCTGTAATAGGAAATTAATCAACACCTTCTGACTCAACAGATTCCAAAATATAACAGCTCTGTGTATAGAATATAACACAACGGGACATGCTGTTATAGGAAAATAATCCATGATGGGGTGGTATGATGAGGCCCTGTGAAGGGCATTTTCCAATCTTCTATAAATGTTAAACAAATGTCACCAAATCAATGATTACATGCTTTGTTATATAAAATTATGTTTTTTAATCTGTTTATTATTAGTCTTAGTTTATGTGGGGTGTCCACCGTACAAGTCCCTCTGAACGAGTTTGTTTCTATAGAAACAATAATATGTTACAACAAGCACATACAGTTGCAATCAAAATTATTCAATCCCCATTGCAAATCAGGTTTATTGTCAAAATTTACAGACTTTCAGCTGTTTTCAATGAACAAATAAAAAAAAAGCGATTGAAATAATTCACCACAACAAATGCTTCAAGTGGTTTCCCCAAATTCAACTGAAAATGCAACTTATAATGACTTCTCCAGTCTCAAATTTATTCAACCCCTTCATGGCAAGCATCTTTAGTACTTAGTAGAGCACCCTTTTGCTGTTATGACCTGCTGCAAATGAGATGCATAGCCAGACACCAGCTTCTGGCAGTGTTCCTGAGGAATCTTAGCCCATTCCTCATGAGCAATGGCCTCCAGTTCAGTAATATTCTTGGGTTTGCGTGCTGCAACCGCCAGAGATTTTCTATGGGGTTCAAGTCAGGTGAATGTGATGGCCCTCTAGAATCTTCCAGGACTTCTTCTGCAACCAAGCCTTGGTGGAATTTGAGGAATGCTTGGGATCATTGTCCTGTTGGAAGGTCCAATGATGTCAAAGGTTCAGCTTCCTCACAGACGGCATGAGGTTTTCTCCTAGTATTTCCTGATACTTCAACGAATCCATCTTGCAATCCACATGCTGCAGGTTTCCAGTGCCAGAGGATGAAAAGCAGCCCCAGAATATCACCGAGCCGCCACTGTGCTTGATTGTGGACAGAGTGTTCTTTTCAGGATATGCTTCATTCTTCTTCCTCCAGACATACCACTGATCCATCGTGCCGAAAAGTTCCACAGAACAGAATCCCAAAACTTCTGTGGCTTATTTATGTGATTTTGAGCATAATGGAGCCAGCTTTTCTTGTGCTTTTGGGTCAGTAGTGGTGTATGTATGGAAACCTTCTGCGTTTAGTACGCGCCATACACTTGCTCACTGAAACCTCAGTGCCTGTTGCCACCAAGTCTTGCTGCAGGTCTCTTGCAGTCACTCAAGGGTTTTTCACAACCTGCCTTCTCAGAAATCTGGTTGCAGCTGTTAATAGCTTCCCTTTTCTGCCCCGTCCAGGTAGTGTAACCACTGCTCCCTTAACTTTGAACTTGCAAACTATGCTTCCAATGTTGTCTCTAGGAACATTCAGTGCCTTTGCTATCTTTTTGTATAATTTTTGTTCCTTGTTTGTGAAGGGTGATGATCTCTTCTCTTAACTTTTTGGACCATTCTTTTGACTTAGCCATATTTCTAACATGCAGTCAAACGTGATACTCAACAAACCCCTAGCTAGTTCAGGTGTTTCATGTGGTCCAGCTCAAGCACACCTGGTGCAACTAATGAAGCCCTTGATTAGTTGCATCAGGTGTGCTTGAGACAACTTCTATTTTGCGTATTTGTGCTGTTGTGAGGGATTCTATTCAGGAGGTTGAATAATTATGAGGCTGGAGAAGTCATTATAAGTTGCATTTTCAGTTTAATTTGGGGAAACCACTTGAAGCATTCGTTGTGTTGAACTATTTCAATTGCTTTTGTTTGATTTGTTCATTGCAAACAGCTGAAAGTCTGTAAAATCTGACAAATAAACCTGACTTGCAATGGGGATTGAATAATTTTGATTGCAACTGTAAATATAAACGTCTCATTTGAATTACATAGCTTTACTTAAGATTACAGTTGCTTTACCTTGAAAGAGATCTCCATATTCTCCCCTCCCCACACATCCAGGCCTGGATCATATGCTCCCAGCTCATAAAAATACTTCCGATCTATAGAGAACAACCCCCCTGCCATCACTGGGCACCTGAAAAATAATGTGATATGTAGAATCTAGAAGAATATCTAATTTCTATCTTTATTTTAGATGCCATCCAGACTCATCAGTCAGGCTTGTATGCATCTGTGTGAAAAAAAGCAATCCAAAGCAATTCTTGTTCAAATGTAAGTCATGAAATACAATAAATATTACCTGATGGGATCTGAGACTTTGATGTGGTTCTTCCTGATGAAATCGTTTGATAGTGTGCTCCATCCGAACACTAAAGGCCATTTGAAGATGCCCCTTTGGAAATTGTCCACCATCACATAACTGTAAACACAAGCTGTGCTCAAAATGCGGAGTCTAAACTTTCAACATAAACCTTCAGATACAGTGTTATTTGTTTGCATAGGTTCAAAAAGTTTGACCTTTTCTTATATCACTAATCTACTTATTTTTCATTCCAAACCGAGATATCTTGTGCAACCGTCTTGGCTGAAGCTCAAGGGCATCAGTGTAGGCATCAGTGTAAGCCTCAAGTGTGCTCAACTTTCTTCAGGTTGTGCAAAAGCTGAGCAAAGCTGTCTGTGTGCATTTATAGATCACACACTGGATCACACTGGAGTTTTGAATCTGCCACTCCATGGAAGGAAACCATTATTAAATCTCCAGAGGAGATCATTTGCTGTGAGGAGATCATATGCCTTAATCCATCTTTACACCGCCAACAGATCGGTCATCTCTGAAATAAATAAGGTGTAGTCCCAGTGGAAAGGAGTGGGGGATGATGCGCCACCAAACACTGGCTGATGCAGGAGAGCAAAATGAATATTTAATCACTTTCTAATGATTGTTATCAGTAAAATTTATTCTAAACTGTTAGACCTGAGACTCCGTTATAAACCTGTCTGTTTTCTGTAAAAGTTGTCTGCCGTTTTTCTCTTTCGGTCAAAAAAAGTGTCATTTTTGACCATTTTTGGTCGGCATCATCCCTAATAAATATATTTAACTCATTAAATATATACTTCTCTAATGGTAGCTAAGTCAAACATACATTAATAGATTTTATTTCACATAAATGAATTCGAAACATTCTTATTTACTTTGACAGAAAGCAGGAGTGCATCGCATTTCATGCAGAAAAATTAGACGAGAGCATTGTGCAAAAGATTACAAGTGTGAGATGAGGAGAAGAGGGTGGGGCTTCTGGAGAGGGGATGTGAAGTTAGAGATATCCCTGCTGAAAAAAAAAAAGCTATAGAAACCCTCAAAGAATTTTTAATGGTTTTAATGGTTATAATGGGAATTGTATTGGTTTTAATAGAAACTGTAATGGTCCCTGTGGGTCTCTACTGGTCTATTGTTGGCATGTTATGTCTAGAGGATACCATTAAGGACCTATAAGTGTAATGGTTTTAATGGTTTGCTGATGGTTTATAATGATATTTGTATGGGAAACAATTAGACTTTCTGTGAAATATCGACCAGCTCATCCGCCAACTATTTGTACCAACTTTTTGAGTACTTGGATGTGGTAAGATGCAGAGCTCCTATGCAAAATGTGTAAAAGTCGTCAGGTCTGGAGAAGGTAAGATTTTACAATGAGCCAAAATTGTACACTGACTTCTATCTTTCCAGATTGGCCTCTGATGTAGCAGTACTTTAGATTTATTAGCAGTAATTTATTTGCAGTCTGTTATGGTGATTACTTTGGGAAATTCAATAAAAGACATATACAATACTGAATATTACAACATATCACCACTTAATGTGTAATATGTGGTTTAGCCAGCAAGCTGCTATTTCATTTTAAAAATCCTTGATTTATTGCACAGTAAACTCATCAGAGAAAACAATGAGTACATCCAGCTCCAACACTGTGACACAATAATACTTGTACTTCTAACCTTTTTAATGCAAATGAAGAATAAGTTGGGGAGGGAAAACAAGCTATCATTGTCATACAGATAAATGTAGTTCAACCTAAATATACAGGTGCATCTCAATAAATTAGAATGTCGTGGAAAAGTCCATTTATTTCAGTAATTCAACTCAAATTGTGAAACTCGTGTATTAAATAAATTCAGTGCACACAGACTGAAGTAGTTTAAGTCTTTGGTTCTTTTAATTGTGATGATTTTGGCTCACATTTAACAAAAACCCACCAATTCACTATCTCAACAAATTAGAATATGGTGACATGCCAATCAGCTAATCAACTCAAAACACCTGCAAAGGTTTCCTGAGCCTTCAAAATGGTCTCTCAGTTTGGTTCACTAGGTAAGCCGCAAACATTCACTGCCAAATTAGCTGGCTGTTCACAGAGTGCAGTATCCAAGCATGTTAACAGAAAGTTGAGTGGAAGGAAAAAGTGTGGAAGAAAAAGATGCACAACCAACCAAGAGAACCGCAGCCTTATGAGGATTGTCAAGCAAAATCGATTCAAGAATTTAAGTGAACTTCACAAGGAATGGACTGAGGCTGGGGTCAAGGCATCAAGAGCCACCACACACAGACGTGTCAGGAATTTGGCAACAGTTGTCATATTCCTCTTGTTAAGCCACTCCTGAACCACAGACAACGTCAGAGGCGTCTTACCTGGGCTAAGGAGAAGAAGAACTGGACTGTTGCCCAGTGGTCCAAAGTCCTCTTTTCAGATGAGAGCAAGTTTTGTATTTCATTTGGAAACCAAGGTCCTAGAGTCTGGAGGAAGGGTGGAGAAGCTCATAGCCCAAGTTGCTTGAAGTCCAGTGTTAAGTTTCCACAGTCTGTGATGATTTGGGGTGCAATGTCATCTGCTGGTGTTGGTCCATTGTGTTTTTTGAAAACCAAAGTCACTGCACCCGTTTACCAAGAAATTTTGGAGCACTTCATGCTTCCTTCTGCTGACCAGCTTTTTGAAGATGCTGATTTCATTTTCCAGCAGGATTTGGCACCTGCCCACACTGCCAAAAGCACCAAAAGTTGGTTAAATGACCATAGTGTTGGTGTGCTTGACTGGCCAGCAAACTCACCACACCTGAACCCCATAGAGAATCTATGGGGTATTGTCAAGAGGAAAATGAGAAACAAGAGACCAAAAAATGCAGATGAGCTGAAGGCCACTGTCAAAGAAACCTGGGCTTCCATACCACCTCAGCAGTGCCACAAACTGATCACCTCCATGCCACGCCGAATTGAGGCAGTAATTAAAGCAAAAGGAGCCCCTACCAAGTATTGAGTACATGTACAGTAAATGAACATACTTTCCAGAAGGCCAACAATTCACTAAAAATGTTTTTTTTATTGTTCTTATGAAGTATTCTAATTTGTTGAGATAGTGAATTGGTGGGTTTTTGTTAAATGTGAGCCAAAATCATCACAATTAAAAGAACAAAGACTTAAACTACTTCAGTCTGTGTGCATTGAATTTATTTAATACACGAGTTTCACAATTTGAGTTGAATTACTGAAATAAATGAACTTTTCCACGACATTCTAATTTATTGAGATGCACCTGTAGCTTGCTAAACCTGAAATGCCACTTCATGAACAACTGCTGAAATGTTTACTTAATATCAGTGGCCCTGTCAGGCTTGTATAAGCTTAAACTTACAGAGCTGTGTGTTTGCCTTGTGTATTTGTAAGTTACCTCATATCCTTGTCATTGATGACCTCGATAACAGGACAGGCGACTTTCCTGCGGTCTAGGTACACTCTGTCCAGCAGCGGCTCCAACCAGCCCACGTTACACTCGATATGGGAGTCCAGGAAAGTCAGGACATCACCTGTGTAAGAGATTGCACCAACAAATCATACATTTTGTGAAAGTGGTACACACAGAAGTAGAGGTAATAGAGAAATCAACATTGTAGCTCTAAGCAATGCATTTGTGCATGTGTGAGGGAAAATAATGGAGTCTTTGTAAACAGTGTACTGTATGTGTGCCAATAAAGAGATATGTCAAAATATCACATCATAATATGCAAGACATTTTTATTTTAGACAATAAGCACCATAATATATCATTTTGCTAATTTTGTTTAATTTATTGTTGTTAATATTTTATTAGATGTTTTGCTAATAAATTGCCAATGAGGGTCACTGTAGGTTTAGAGGTTTAGAGATTTGTAGGTTTTAAATTATTTCATAAAATTAAATTCCGTTTAATTGAATTTATTTATTTCACAGAAGAAAAAAAACAGGGAAAAATCAAACAACTGGCACAACAATAGTTTTCCATTTTTAGTCAGTAAATAACAAAGACGTTCTAAAAGCACTGACACATACAGTAAAAAAAAAAGTTTTTGTGATGTAAAATAATGAAACCACGATAAATCATGTCAGAACTTTTGGAATTGGTCTCATCAGACCATAACCCATTTTGCCACATGGTTTGGAGTGATTTAGTTTGGCTTGGATGTTTTTGTGAGAAAGGGCTTCCGTCTTGCCACTCTACCCCATAGCCCAGACACGTAAAGATGATGAGAAACTGTTGTCACATGTAGAGAGTAATCAATACTTGTCACATATTCCTGCAGCTCCTTTAATGTTGCTGTAGGTCTCTTGGCAGCCTCCCTGGTAAGCTTTTGTCTTGTCCTTTTGTAAATTTTGGAGGGACGTCCTGCTCTCTGTAATGTCACCGTGGTACTCCATTTTCTCTATTTGCTGATGACAGCCTTTACGGTGTTCCATGGTACAACTAATGTTTTGAAAATTCTTTTATACCCCTCTCCTGATTGATACCTTTCGACAAGTGAGACACCATACATGCTTTGTCAGCTCTTTGTGAACCATGGCTTCAGCAGTCGGATGAAACCAAGATGTGAAGAAAATCCTACAGCTGATCTTTATTTGGGGTTAATCAGAATAATTTCATTCATGACGGCTGTATGATAATTACTTTTGGACATGCGACTGAATGTGATTGGTTCATTCTGAACACAGTCACATCCCCAATTATAAAAAGGTGTGCACACTCATGCAACCGGGATATTGCAACTTTTTTATTTTTCCTATTTTTCCCAAAAATGTTTCTAATTGTTTTTCATTAATTAATTATTTGTTCATTTTTATACATTGTAATTTCACATTGAGGGTGGAAAAAGTTCTGACATGGTCTGACATCTCGGTTTCATTTTTTTTACATCACAAAAAACCTGCCATTTTGACAGGCGTGTGTAGACTTTTTATATCCACTGTACATATGTGTATTGTTATGCAGATGCATTTTCTTGCTTGTCTGTGTTTACCCTTTGCCTCAGCAGCCCCAGCCAGCCTCGCCCTGATCAACCCGTGCCTCTCTTTGAGGCGGATGATCCGGACTTTGGGGAACTGAGACATGTAAGCATCCAGCTTGTCCTTCAGGTAGTCTACAACACAAAGAGACAGAAACTGAAACACTTGTTTCAATTAAGGCAGCATAATGGTGCTCCAGGGTCTCTGGTTTGGTCCAGAGCTCGGGTTACTGGCTGTGTGGAGTTTCTCGTGTTCTCCCTGTATCTGTATGGGATTACTCTGGGTTCTCTGGCTTCCTCCCACCTCTCAAAAACATGCCGGTAGGTAGACTGACTACTTTAAATTGCCCCTAGGTGTGAAAATATGTGTGTGTGTGTGTGTGTGTGTGTGTGTGTGTGTGCATGGTGCCTTGCGATGGAATGGCGTCCCATCCAGAGTGTATTTCTGCCTTCCTGGGGTCGGCTCTGGATCCACCACAACCCTGACCAGGATAAATATGTTGGCAACAAAGAAAAGGTGCCTTTTGTAACGCTTTACACAGAGAGGCCGGATAGCTTGCCTGAATGGTTGTAGCCAGGTGTAAGCAAAACTTGCATATCTGATATTTCACAGTGCTTTATTATCAGCGTTGTCGATCCCCTGCACACATGGGGCAGTTTGCAAAACACTCCACTAACAACTGCGTTACTGAACATAAATAAAACAGGGCAAAGAGCAACAGAAATATAACCAGGCTTTACAGCCATACATGCGATGATCACAGCTCGCGCTCCGTCTACAGACTGCGTTCAGCCTTAAAGGAGCAGTAACTAATTCTACTTGTTACACTTGTTATTTAATTATTAGCCACTGCACCTATTAATATTTGGAACAGTATTGTACACTTCAGTTTTGTTCATAGGCTTGTAATCTTTGGACTTTTGTGAGACGAGTAAAAAAGAGAAAAAGGTCAATTTATAAACATAGTGGAAAACTATATCTGTTTTGTTATATAGAGCAACTCATTTTTAGTTAATTGTTATTTCTACCTCTTTCCAGTCACCGAGCACTTTATTTTGAGAGTTGTTTAAGTGAGAGAAGATCCTGTGCAGTGCAGTTTGGGGGAAATTGTAATGTTTAATAATTCTTTTATTATGAAAATAAAATTTTGCATTGAAGAAAAGTAGATTTTTGTTTGTATATGCTGTCAATTATAGTTCTTAGAAAGAAAATCGGAATCGGCAAAAATCGGTATCGGCAGGTCACACTTACAAAAAAATCGGAAATCGGAATCAGCCCAAAAAATTGCAATCGGTGCATCTCTACTTGACAGCTTCATTTTGTGATGCAACAACACTCACAAGGTGTCCAGTACTAACAGCAAGATTATCAGCTCCACTTTTTTTGAAAGGGATAACAACTACTTCAGTGACTACCGACAAGTCTGTTCTTTCAATTTAATTCCCCAAAAAGAATTTCTGTCTTCAGTACTTAAGTACTGTTACACAAAGCATTCAACACACCTGGAAAAAAAACAACAACTTTTTTCCATGATGTCATCATCTATAGTACTGTGCAAAAGTTTTACGCACATGCAAAGAAATGCTGTGCAGCAAAGATGCCTTAAAAATAATTAAATTAAATGTTTCTACGTTAAAATAAATATACCATAAAGAGCAGTAAAAAGTAGTGAATAAAACAAAGTCAATATTTGGTGTGACAAAAAATAAAAATAATAATAAATATAGTAGTCTCCAGTACAATTAGTGCAGTTTTATAAGGAAATGAGCTGGTAAGTTTTATTGAGCATCTTGCAGAACCAGCCACAGTTCTTCTGGAGACTTTGACTTTCGCACTCGCTTCTTATTTTTGCAGCAAAACCCAGCAGCCTTCATTCTTTCATTCATTCATTTATTCATCTGTCTCTTACGTAATATGCTGCTTTCTTTAATGACATACAAACATTTTTCTGTAACATTTAATTTTGTGCTAGAAAACTAATGTTTGGGAATCGAAAATGTTTTTGTACTGACTTGATAATGTAGACGTCATAAAATAAAAAAAATATATAACAGTTTGTACAAAAAAAATAAGATGCCTAAAACTTTTGCCCAGTACTGTACATCACTTATAAAACGATTTAGATTTCTTTATCATGGTACACAGTCCAACAATGACACCCCTAGATGCTAACACTAATGCTCACCACATTTAGTCTTAGCATTAACTTAATCTGGCATTATCTCTATGCCACACCTCAGAGCAATTAGTTTGTAAAAGAAATTAAGTTAGCACAAGCTTGTACACAAAGCACACAGCACGAACAAACAGAAATTCCTATCACCCAGCTACACACACCCTAGCCTTTCTCCATCAACACACCTTTTGTACTGCAGTCGTCCACCAGTAGAATCTCTTTGAGCAGGTGAGGTGGAGATCTGTTCAGCACGCTGTGGACGGAGCGCAGCAGAGTGGACCAAACCTCGTCCACAAAGCAGAAGATCACACTCGTCGTAGGCAGGTCATCGTGAACTAAATTCTCGGAGCATCTGAATCAGGAAAAGGATGAAAGAAAAAAAAAATACGTGGCAGCATATGTCATAATGCTATAGCTAATTACTATGTATAGCAATATAAATGTACAGTTAAAAGTTAGGACATCTCTATTACCATCTAAGATTTTTTTAAGAACTATTTTAGAATAATTATCAAGACATAACACTATGATTGAACACATATGGGATGGTATACTGTAATGATTTATAATCCCTCTATCCAGAGTCATGCAGAAGAGGATGAGTTCTTTTTTGAGGCTCACAGTTTCTTCCTTATTTCATGTCAGGGAGTTCATGTCACTGTCACCTCTGGCTTGCTCATTAGGGATCTATTTTTCTGTAAAGCTGGTTTGTGATAATGTATATTGTTAAAAACGCTATACAAACAAAATGTAATCGAATCGTTAAAAAAAACAAAACAAAACAAAAAAAGATTATCCTTGTGGTGCTTGAAACCAACAAAACTGCATTTTAAGTAATCATACTCATATACATGATTGTATACACACACATATATATATATATATATATATATATATGGAGGGAATGAAAATATAAATCTTCTCACGCTGGAGGTCGTGTGTCTGGAACGGCCCTGTCCACTGGAATCTGCTCGCTGAGAAACACGTTGAAATAGCCCTCCCTCCATCTGCGCCTGCTCTCCTCAAGATCATCCAGAGGCACCTCTGCAGCCCAGCCGAACTGCCCGAGCGCGCGTGCATTCCTTGGTTTAAGGGTCACGTCCAGGTTCATGACCTTATGGAGCCCACCTTGCTTCCCCACACCTGTCGAGTTCAGGAGCTCTCCAGTTCGGATGTTCAGAGGGGGTTGTGGTGGTTTTGCTGTGACTTGCACTAAGGTGTTACCAGGCAGCGAGTCAGTCTTGTTATCTTTTACAACAGATTTTGTCTTATCTACCATGTGAACGGCGTGTTCCTGTTTTGGAGATTGTGTCGGCGAAGCGTTGTTGGATGCATCCGGTTTGACCTTTTTCAATGTGCTGTTGGTTTTGTTAGACAAAACAACATCCGGAGGTATTTTATCGTCCTGTGGTGGTATTTTTGGTGATATTTGGTGGTCTTTGGTGCCGTTTGATTGCAGTTTTATACTTTTTACTTCCTGGCCAGCAGATGGCGCTTTGGTTTTTGTCAGGACTCGTTTCTTCTCATTTGTTCCCATTCCTGGAGATACTTTGCTGTTTGGAGGGTTTTGCTTTTCCAAAATGCCTTTTCGTTCAAGTGATTTTGAATCCACGTGCACTTTTGAGTCATTTCCGGCCACCACTTTGGGCAAAGTAACAGTTAAAATGTTACCAAGCGACTTAGGTGCTGCTTTATTTTCGCCATTAATCCTGTCAGGTTTTTTTCGCCTGTAAACCTGAACAACTTGTCTCCTCAGCATTTCTGAGCGTTGAGACGTCTCGACATCCAGGTTCACCTTTTGGACAGGGTAATGCTTCAAGTTGGTGGGATCTGAGTTTTGTCTTTTGGCCAACTCTCTCTCTTTAAGGACAAGCTCTTTCATGAGTTGAACATTCACGTCTGTAAGAGACAGCCTGAGAGCTGCCATGTCAAACAGTAGCCAAAGTACCGAGGCAGCGAAGACGAACGCGAGGAACCTCCCGCTCCCTCTTAAATACTTACTGACCTTCATTTGGAGATGTGTTTTAAAAGTCTAATTAGACGTGAAGAGCCTAAACACAACAAGGAACTTTCACCATAGTGGAGCCATGACTGCGTGGCAGCATCTCATCCGCGTCCTTCTAGTCTGGATACTTTCTCCAAGTCCCATTTTGTCCACATGAAGTCTAAAAAGAAACACCACATTTACACGCGAAAACAACTCGCATGACATTAAAAAACAAACAAAACAAACAAAAACAAAGCCGTACCAAATGCGTATCACACACGTACACAAGCAGTCCCACGTCGGCCAGGTAACTTTACTAAGGGCAGCACATCACGACGTGTTATGCCTCCCGGGTTGCCAGATTGCAATCCATAATTGCTTTCACTAATCATCATTTCACGCTTATTATTCTACTATCTAATAATAGTCCAACACATTAATTCATAAAGTGTGAAACATAATCACCCACGGAAACCCCATACAATAGGCTGTATATGTATTTCATCTCAAAACTAGTTGGAGATAATTGTTCAATCTGGCAACCTGTGTGCGTCGTAGCTTCACGTTCTCCTTTGAGGCGCTCCTCTCAAGTTGAACTCTACTGCAAAGCTCATATTACATTTTTCTGATAATAGTGGAAACAGTTTCTAGTTTCAGTGTGGAAAGGTCGGGATTAATTGTTAGCAATGATCAGGGTTTTAAAAATGTACAAATTTGGAAAAAAAAAGAAAAAAAAAAAGCCTTTAATTCTGTTGTCAAGGACTATGCATAATTAGTTTTAGTTGTCAAGGATCTTAGTCATGCAGTTCCTGGATGGACCAGAGTGACCTTTGGGTGTTTTTTTTTTATTTTTTTTTTTTTACACGTAGTTACACGTGGGCAAAGTGGATGCGGTTTAGAGAAACTGTAAAGTAGAACTGTAAATGTGAAATATTTAAAGCAAACAACAACAATAATAACAATAACAATAAACACATAGTATATCATTTCAGCATATTTTTGTTGGATATGTTCTCTTAAAATACACTATATGACCAAAAGTATGTGGATACCTGAACATCACACTCATATGTGTGTCCTCTCCACAAAGTTGGAAGCACACAGTTGTATAGAATGGCTTTGCATGTTGTAGCAATACAATTTCCCTTCACTGGAGCTAAGAGGCCCAAACCTGTTCCTGCATGACATTGTCCCTGTTCACAACACGAGCTCCATGTAGACATTTTTTGCCAAGGTCGATGTGGAAGAGACTGAGTGTCCTGCACGGAGACCTGACCTCAACCCCACTGAACACCTTTGACTGCACCCCAGACCTCCTCATCCGACATCAGGGCCTGACATCACTTATGCCGCGCTACAAAATCTAGTGGGAAGGTGGTAGGCGGTTCGATTCCCGGCCCACATGCCGAAGTGTCCTTGGGCAAGACACTGAACTTCAAGTTGCTCCCAATGGCAGTCTGGCGCCTTGCGTGTGTCTGAATGGGTGAATGAGGAACAGTGTAAGGCGCTTTGTAGAACCGCTAAGGTTAAAAGGTGCTATATAAGTGCAGACCATTTACCATTATAACAACAAAGGGGGACTACATCTGGAATAATATGTTTAAAAAGTATGAGGTCAGGTGTCCACAAACATTGTATATATGTTGTGTATATACATGGTATAAACAATGTATATAACTCACGGCATGAGTTGTTCATTGTCTGTCCTGCAAAAGATGTAGTCAGCTATACATTGGACAAACCAAGAGATTGGCTGATTGTTTTGTCGAGCACCTTTGTACTGTACCATGAATTGGATTTCTCCTTTCCAGTGGTGAGACACTTGAACAGCGATAGACAAAGCATTTATGACATCTCTGGTCAGGCAATGGAAAACAGGCATAAACTAGACAAGACTAAATCTGTAATCATGAAATGAGAAGTCCAAGCCATATTTTTGCTCAGTGTTGGAGCAAGACTTCGTAAAAATAACACTGAGGGTCTAGTAGTGTGATTGCAAACAGGTGAGTGTTATTAGTAATCAGGGAACTCTGAGCAGGGATAGAAACCTGATTAGAGGTCGTGTCATTAGATCATTAGATCTAGATTAGATCATAGAGGTGGTGTTTATACATGTAAATAAAATACATTAACAATTAAATGAAAATGTATCAAAGAGCTTTACAGCATGTGCAAAACTAAATTATAGAAAAATAACTGAAAAAAAAATAAAGAGAAAAATAGTTTAAAAAGATTGACTTCTTAAATAGTTAAAATAAGAACAATAATCATGCAAATGAATTGTTTTAAGAACACCAGCAAAAAAAGGATTCTTTAAAAAAAAAAAAAAATTAATATATGATTTATATATTATTTATAATTATATTTGATATTTATATAGATATTTATATTCTCTTTTCCCCCCAAAATATTTCTTTTTCTTTCTTTTTTTCGTTTTGCACGTAATTTTACATATGATTACACATGTGGGGCATGTGTTTTTATTTATCACATATTATTTACATGTGTTTCAGAGCTTTTTCACATGTGCAATTTCAGGACTTTTTCACATGTAATCACATATTAATTGCAAAATGTATGATCGCTAGTGAAATATATTAGATTTTTCTCCTTAAGGAGTTTCATCATGCATCAAGTTTGTTAGGCGTGTCAGTTACACTGCATTATATCACAGCAATAATGTTTTACTGCTTTTATTACTAAGTGTAGTTCAGTAGTCTGTATTTGTGCTCAGGTTGAAATATGAAACTGAGTTATGAATAGTCTGAACAAATATGAAATATTGTAAGTCGGTGAATAGAGATTGCTTATTTTTAAATATATTTAAAGTATAAGGGTCGTAACAGATGAAGGAATTGAGATGCTGAACGGCAAAATTATGTTATCAAAACAGACAGGAGAGAGAGAGAGAGAGAGAGAGAGAGAGAGAGAGAGAGAGAGAGAGATCCTGATCCTGTAAGCAGGCCGGTGCCTCATGCTGCTGTGTGTGTAGTGTGTGGTGAGGTCAGATGGGAGTCTGGATCCCTGAGTGTGTGGCCTTCTCGTCCTGGCGGAGAGGCTTTCATAGGGGTTCTTTAGACTGATTAGCCTGAGGACAGCCCTGAGGCCTCATCCCAATCCCCATGACATTCATTAGCTCACATGTCTGTTCATTAACCAATTAGAAGCAGGCACCAACTGGCACATTTCATTCACTGCTTATTAAAACTCATGCATAACACATCCTCACCAATACCCAGTCCAGTTTAAACTAGCTGGATCATGTAACTTGTCCAAATTCTGGCAGTGTGAAAATCCTTAACAATCATTTCTATGATTGCATAAAAGTTTCAGAATTCTGCCATGCCTGTTTTTTTTTTTTTTTTTTTTTTTTTTTAAAGCAGCTCAACCTGTGCTGTTTGGATATACTGAATAAAATAGATCCCAGACAGCAGCGCTCTAATTGAGCTGTTTCCAGCCACTGTTAAACAGGCTCTGGCATGGCACGAGTGGAGGTGAATGATCCGCTGTTGCGTCTTTATAACATGCTAATTAGGCCTTGGAATTGAAATTACAACAGTTGGTCTCTCATTTGCATAGAGGTCATGTTTAGCTAATGTGTCTCTTGTTGGAACAGACAGCCAGCAGGACTGTGGTTAAATCTGACCCACTGACATTTCCAGCACCAAATTATGCACAATGTGTGAATTAAATTAATTAGAGAATTCATTAAGAAATATGGCTTGCGGAAACGACTGTAATATTTAGTTATGTGAAGTAATTTTCTTTCATTGTTGGAGCTAATTTGTTTCATAACATTTCCTGCGGTAGTTTCTTTCCTGTGTTAACTATGATGTATGTAATTTGTTAGTGCTTTAATTAATTTAGATTAAGTTTCATTCTCTCTTTTTTTTTTAACTGAATGTGCAGCTTGTTTGGACAGATGGTACCCATCATGGAGACCTTTCACACAATTAATTTAAAATCAATTACTTTTTTTCTTCATTTCTTTCTCTGCAACTTGTATAAAGCTTGCGTGGGAAATTGGGATGCTATTTCCATGGATGGTGTCTGGCTGCACGTCGGTGTAATGGCCGATCATCATCATCATCCCCTCTGGTGATGCAGCAGTCACAGAAATGAAACGCCGGCTCTTAATGGCCGCTGGCTCCATAATACACCGCTGCTTAGATAGCTTTCTCAATTAGTCCTGGATTGCTGCTCGGGTAGAGAGATGAGGGATCTGTTATAAGAGCCTCGGTAGCTTGTAAACAGGGCCTTGTGCTTAATTATGTAAATCACTCTTGGCCACACAGGCTTGTGGTGACCCCAAAGGACTTCCTGTCAGTCACAGGAAAAGAGAAGAAGAGAATAAGGGAGAGAAAGAAAAAATGTAATATAAAAATGGATAATGTAGATTTGTACCTAAGAACTACTGCTGTAATCGTAAAGACTGTCCTATGCTCATCCCATGACTCTTATTCACAATATACAGTACATAATACATCCTTTAAACACAGTTAGTACTCTTTGACATTATAGTATACAGCTGGAGAGAGTAATGATTTATAATCGCACTATTCTGTGTCAGCCAGAAGAAGAAGGAGTTCCCTTTTTAGTCTGGCTCCTCTCAAGGTTTCTTCCTCATGTCATCTCAGGGAGTTTCTCCTTGCTGCTGTCACCTCTGGCTTGTTCATTAGAAATCTAAATTTACATCCAGATTTCTTTAAAGCTGCTTTGTGACAATATCTTATTTATTTATTTATTTTTTTAAAAAGAGATTTACAATGAATATTGTGTCTTATGGAATACAGGTTGTGTAACTGAAGACTTATCAATAACCTTAATGACTTAAATAGTGACTTTAAGATTACCTACTAATTTATTTATTAATCCTTTTAATTATTTACAAAGTATATAAATACCATAGGCATAATTCTCACTTACAGAGAGCGCTAACTGAATCAGTGAACTCCAATGTGTCCCATTTTGAATTTATTTCCTAACTTTTGATCCTTTTGTTTTGCACTGTGAACTTCCCTTGAAATATTCCCTTTAAATTTTCTAGTAAATAATTATATAAAAACACCACTGTCACCAAATCACTTCATCTTCCCCATGAAATCTGTTTTGGAGAACATTTAAGGACAGCAATAAACTTCTAATCTGTTGGAATACAAAGGGATTAGAGTTGATAAATGTGCTTCAAACCTCAACCCTTCAAATCGAATCTGTTTCTGCTCTGATTTCCTCATGCACTCTTACGCCCATGTGGCATCCGTGTGTGATTCCCATTGCAGTCGAATATGAGTTTTTAGGGTGCAATACATAACTGAGCCTCTCAAACCACAAGATGGAGCCTTTGTTCTTTAGATGTGAGGTAATAGCAGTGACACCCAGGTGTTTTTAATTCTACAACTGCTGGTGAGACATTCAAATCAGATACACAAGCACAGCTTAGAGATATAGACAAAAATAAGGACTTTGAGACACAGAGATGGTTTCTTCTCCTTAGCTGTAAAACTGCTTAATAATCAACTGGACAAACTTCATTAACACTGATACAAGCACTGTTAAAACGCTGCACTGTGTACTTATAGCTAAGTGAGAATCTCTGATTGTATAAGATGCAGTATCTTGTATGTAATTCTGCATGGATTGTTAATTCTACATTCGGACTATCAGTAACATTCAATAACATCAATAACAATCAATAACATTCTATTTGATCATTATTAACTCCTGCACTTGTTTAATTTACTGCCTAATTTTTTTTCTTTTTCTTTTTTTTTTTTTAGTCTGTGATAATGGGCAACTAACAAGCCAAATCCTTTGTAACTAAAATCTAACTTGGCCAATGTAATTATTTATAATTCTGATTCCGTAAAGGTTTTTTGGGTTTTTTAATATAACCTATTTACAAAATAATTAAAGATATTTAGGTACGAGGCAAATTCATATCGCAGATGTACTGTATGTTCTTTAAAGACTCCAATTTTTATTAATATTTTCTAAATAATACACTCATCATCCACTTTATTAAGAACGCCTATACACCTGCACATTCATGCAGTACAAAAAATTATGGAGATACAGGTCAAGAGCTTCAGTTATTGTTCACGTCAAACTTTAGAATGAAGAAAAAGTGTGATCTCCGAGACTTTAATCATGGCATGGATGTTGGTACCAGATGGGCTGGTTTGAGTATTTCAGAAACTGCTGATCTCCTGGAAATTTCACACATAACAGAGTCTCTAGAGTTTACACAGAATGGTGCAAAAAAACAAAACAAAAAAACACTGAGTAAGCAACAGTTGTGTGGGTGGAAACGCCATGTTGATAAGAGAGGTCAGGCAGGAGCGGAACCTGATGTGGTCTTCTGCTGTTGTAGCCCATTCAAGTAGCCAAGTTTGATGTGTTGTGTGTTCTGAGATGCTTTTCTGCCCACCACGGTTGTAAAGAGTGCTTATTTGAGTTACTACAGACTTCCTGTCAGCTCAGACAAGTCTGGTTATTGTCCTCTTATCAACAAGATGTTTCAGCCTGCAGTCCTTACGTTCACAGGATGTTTTTTTGTTTTTCGCTCCATTCTATATAAACTCTAGAGACTGCTATCTGTGAAAATTCCAGGAGATCAGCAGTTACTGAAATACTCAAAACAGCCCATCTGGCACCAACAACCATGCCATGGATAAAGTCACAGAGATCACATTTGTTCCCTGTTCTGATGTTTTATGTGAACATCAACTGAAGCTCTTGACCTGTATCTACATGATTTTTTGCACTGCGCTGCTGCAACATGATTGGCTGATTACTGCATGAATGTACAGGTGTTCCTAATAAAGTGGACGGTGAGTGTATATTGAATACACCTCTATCCATGATGAAGGAAATTAATTCTGTTATAATTGTTCTGACTCAAAACTTTTATGACATATATTAATTGCAGTAATGTAAATCATGCACATTTCTTCTGGATGGATTAGCTGTTTATGAATTTACCTATTGGTAGCCATATTTATTCATTGTTTATTCATTCATTTATTTTAAGTAGCCACTTCATCCTGGTCAGGATTGCGATGGATTGAAAGCCTATCGCAGGAACACTGGGAGTGAGGTGGGATTAGGCCCTGGATGGGACACCAGTTCCTCACAGACTGTGTTAGATCAATATGTTAATTTGATTCCTGAATTTTATCTGAGAAAATATTCAATACCATGGAGTTGATTATAAAAAGCATGCCATGCACAAGGCCTTTATGCTGTCATTTTGTATTTCAGGATAAGTGTAATGTTTAGTAATTATACCATAAAAGCTGCAGAATTGTTTTAGCTTATCGCTTACTTTCTACTCCACAGTATTACTGCAGTTGGCAAGCTACACAACTATAACTTTAAATTAATACATAAATGCATAATCTTGGAATTTACTGTCTTTTCAGGGTTTGGCCACTAATGACTTGCAAACAGACATGTATCTAACGTGTTGTTTAGTCCTGCATTTACTTTTACTGGGTAAATTCCATGTTGAAATACTGTAATTTACATGACTCAATGCTCAACGTTGCCAAACTCAAATGTTAGCATTCATGCCTTATTTTATGACTTCATTTGTATAAAATTGAATGAAATTCAACCACATCAATTTTGATGAGATAAGGTTTCTTATACCACTATAACATTCAAGTTGTCCACCTATTACGATGACATTCGATACTCATAAAAATATAATTCCATTTGCCATGTTTCTAAATTCTGTCTTCCAACTACTTAGAAGCCCCCACTGTGTATCAGTCATGATCTTTACAAACACACTGGCCCTCACGTGAGTTTGCCAGCCCTGTAAATTGAAGTGGGTTGTGTGTCCGATGGCCATGGCAGAGGTTGGCATGACAGCTATGTTAAATGTCAGTCATTAATGAAAGCTGGCTGAGGTCTCAGAGTTTGGACAGCTCTGACAATGGTTCCTCTCATGCCCTCTAGCCTGCCTGGAGCCCCACAGCCACCCTGACTCCAAATGCCCAAGTCCCAACTCCTAATGCCCAATCCATTCTGGCTCCTAATGCCTAAACCTGGTTCCTAATGGACAAACTAACCTGACTACTAATGCCCAAGTCAACCTGCATCCTGCATGTCCAATCATACCTGACTCTTCATGGTTATCAACCTGAGTCTTAATGCTAACCTGACTCCTAGTGCCCAATCCTAAATATCTATTAATGACCCACCAACTTGGCTTTGAATGCCTGACCCATCCTGACAATGTGGTTCCTAATGTCCAAGTCAACCTAACTACTAATGTCTGAGATAAATCAAAGCATAATGTCCAACATGAATCCAAGTCACTCATTTTATTCCTAATGTTCAACTAACTTAACTACCAATGTCCAAGTCAAGATGGATCCTACAATCCAAGCTAACCTGGCTCCCATTGCCTAGTTCAACCAAACTCCTAACGTCCAAGTCAACCTAGTTTCAAATGATCAAACGAACCAATATCCAACCCAACTTGATTCCTTATAGCCAGTTCAAACAAATAATGCCCAAGTCAATGTGACTCACGATGACCAAACCAACCTGGCTGCTATATGTCCAAGATAACATAATCATAAATGCCCAAGGCCACCTGATTCCTAATGACTCACCTTATTCCTAATGTTCAACATGGATCCTAAAGTCTTTCTCCGACTGCTGGAGGGCCAAAAAAACTTCTAACACTCCTACTGGTCAAACCAACCTAATTCCCAGGCAAACCTGACTATATATGTCAAAGACAAATCGGTTCCTAATTTCAAAATCAAGCAAAAAAAAAAAAACAACCTCTTAATGCCCAGCCCCACATGATTCCTAATACCCAGGCAAACCTGACTGAATGAATGAATGTCCAAGCTACCTGATCCGTAACACCCAAATGAAGCTGACTCTTGCTTAAGATAAAATAAGTCATTATGTCCAAACTAGCATGCCAACTAATGCTGAAACCAGCCTCACTCCTAATATCTAAGCCAACTCAACACTTCATGTCCAAGCTAATGTTACTAATATCCAAACTTCACCTGACTTCTAATGTCCAAGATAACCAGACTCTTAAAGCCCAAACTAGCTTGATAAAAATGCATAAAGGCTTGATTATTATTTCTCACTATGAGCCCAACTCATGTTAGCTTCAGTATATACATGTTTTAATCTTATTACTATTGCAATTGATCTTGGGGAATAAATGACATCTGAGGTATTTTTCAAAATCAATGCAGGAAGACATGTCAGTTTTGAAGAACTTGACTCCCTTTGTTAAATTTCTATGAGACCTATTGGCAAACACGCCTTTTATTATCGTATAACAGCAGAGGAGATGAGCTCACATTGTGTCTAAATTAACTTTCTCTATTTGCCAGTAAATGAAATCAATTCCATCCTTTATGCTACTTTTTCATATGCCTTTTGTCTTGTTGCGGAATCTTTTCTCCCTCTCTCTCCCTCATTCATCTGTTTTGCCCTTTCCTTGATCTGATAGCATTAAACATATAATTAAGTCATAAAGGAAGGTGCTGATGAGCGTCGCAGATGGTAATTGCGTCCTACATTTGAATGAAATGATATGCATTGCCACAATTTACAGCCTGCTGCTCATATTTTATTCAGCAACCTTTTATCTCTCTTCCCTCCAAATTATTCTGCAATAAATTTAGACATCTTATCAATAGCAGGGGTGATAGTGGCAGGAACCTGGTAAAGGGAGGGTGAGAGAGAGTCAGCAAGAGAAAAAGAGAGAGGAGGGGCAAAAAAAGAAAGAAAAGAAAACCTGAGTATGTAGCTGGCTGCGTGGTTTCAAATCATTTTCCATATTAAAGACTTTATCAGGTAGGGAGTACGGAGGTAGAGGTGGACAGTTTGGAGAGTAATTTGCTTTGGTGACAACTCAGCACTCCAGGTGGCAAAACATGGGGGATGTTTTTAATAGACCAAATAATTATTTTGTCATAGGAGCATTGTGTTTTATTCCAGTGCAAATGGTATATGGGTAGAGCCAGCTGGCCAGGTGGTCAAATAGAGATGGCGAACTACATCAAACTCATAACTAATTGTTTTTTTTTTGTGCAAATTTGAGTGTATGCAAACATTTTAGATGTATTATGTATGAGCTATAATGAACATGTGGTTCTTTAAGAAGAAAAATATATACAGTATAGTTATACGCTTGTTCCCCAGCAGCGTTTTTAAGGTCAATATCCAGTATGTACCTTAAATTAATTTTAAAGGTATATTACATCATCTATATCCTTACAAAGGTACAAAAGACATACCCTTAAAGGCCCTTTGTGTATTTAATGCATTTTTATGATACTAGTAAATAATGAGTTGTGTATTTCTGTATTAAATATAATCCAGCAGAGGAGTTTAGGTATTTTGCAGGAATTCCCTCACCTCATACTGTATACATTTGTTGGATTTTGCATACAGTTCAGAAATAACTAGGTTTAGTAGAGTTTGATCCATTTGCTCAACCAAACTGATTCCTAATGCCCCAAGGTATGCTGTTTCTGCTCTGCTGCACCAATATTCAAGCTCCAACAAATTCCACTAATGCACCAGTTGTGAGTGCAGGCCACACACCCAACTAAATGGCATGGAGAGTGATTGTGGAACTGTAATGAAACTGTGAGAACCTGGGCTGGAGTTCTTGGCAGTTTCTGCTTGGCAAAAGAAGGCACCCCTCCCACTACAGAGTCTTGAATAGAAGGTAACTAATACGGAGGATATGTGGAGGTGGTGGGAATCTTGTCACTAAACAGATGGGAATTTACAGAAAGCGTGGTTTTTCTACCAAACTTCAGTTATTTCATAACTCTATTATGTTTAGAATTGTTGGATGTCAAAAAGTACACTATATAATTACCTTTGTAATAAGATTTTCCTCTCTGTATATTCTTGAATATAGATTTCCACTGGACAGAATGACTCCCCTGGAGACAGTGACAAGTCGATGTATCACAATTCAACTACAACCAGCATGTCCATAAATGTAGTGTATTGATTTAAGCTTCGCAAACATTTTATGCATCTTAGTTTAATATTATACAGTATATTATATTGTTAACAATTACTAACTTCTTAACTTTTTATTGGCCCAAATTACAGTTTAAAAGCTTCTTCAGGAACTCAGAAAGTGTGATATGTGTGATATGAATAAAAGGGTTGCTGCATGGGTGAGGCATTTTTAGGTTGTGCAATTTCCTGGACACTGAACTGTTTAAAGGTTGGCAGTGCTGCAAAGACAAAGTGAGATGGAACAAGTGAGTAAGTGAACATCACTTGAACACACCATTACTAACCAGTTTGAGATAACGTAAAAATTACAAGTCTGTGATTACCAGTTTGTGTTATGTGGCAAATTGTGGACCTAAAACCTAAGCACATTAAAGATTTGTCCACTTAATTTTTATTTATAAACTACATGTATACTGTTTGTGTGATTCCTGCTGACAAAAAAAAAAAAAAAAAAAAAAAAAATCCAATATTTTTTCTTCTGCTGAGAAAAAACCCCCCAAAAACATCTTACTATAAACTTTTATAATGGAAGACGAAGAGCATTTATTGAATTCCATAAATAAATGTTTGCAATGCATGACCATATAACATGAATTTAAACCAATTAGAACTATTATACTTACAATAAAGGTATTCGGATGAGATGAGATGTATTTTTGTCAAAAGTTCCAACACCAGAGCAATTTACTGAAAAAGTATTCTGGTAACTTAAAGTACGTTTGCATCATCTACAAACTACATAGCATGTAATGTAGATGTTTATGACAAGGAAAGATCAGATCTGATACTGAATATAATATCACCCTTATATATTCGCCTGAAACTCTACAGTGATACTCGATCATTTTTTTTTATTTATTTATTTATTTATTTTTATCGTGTTTTCTGATCCACTGACATATTTTTTTATCCATGGTGTGGAAGTGTGTGATGTCTGACACAACATGGATCTTGCATATGACATACATTGTCTCAAAGGACACCATTATCATGACTAGGATGTTTCAGATACTGTAACTTGCCTTAACTTATGAAGATTGCAGACACAGGTAACTGTGAGGAAGTCAGAACTGAATCAGTATATTTATTTACATATATATATACAGTACTGTGCTAAAGTTTTAGGCACCCTATTTTTTTAGTACAAACTTTGTTATAGATTTTTTATTTGATGACTTCTACATTATCAAGTCAGTAAAAAACCTTTTTAGATTCCCACACATTAGTTTTCTAGCACAAAATGAAATGTTACAGAAAAATGTTTGTATGTCATTAAAGAAAGCAGCATATTACGTAAGAGACACTTTTCAGACAAAAAACACAATGAAGGCTGCTGGGTTTTGCTGCAAAAATAAGAAGCGAGTGCGAAAGTCAAAGTCTCCAGAAGAACTGTGTCTGGTTCTGCAAGATGCTCAATAAAACTCACCAGCTCATTTCCTTATAAAACCGCAAACTGTACCGGAGAATATTTATATTTTAATTTTTGTGTCACAACAAATATTGACTGTATTTCATTTACTGCTGTTTACTGCTCTTTACAGTATTATTTAAAATGTAGAAACATTTAATTTCATTATTTTTAAGGCATCTTTGCTCTACAGCATTTCTTTTCATGTGCCTAAAACTTTTGCACAGTACTGTACACTTGATTTTTCAAAACAGGCACAAATCTGAGGCACTTGAAAAATTTGTTCCATCTATTATACAGATTTAAAGCTTATTTGTAGAATAAGCTCTAAATCTGTATAATAATAATAAGAACATAACATGTTCTAAAAAATTGAGATTACTGAGATTTTTCATTATACAATAAGTGAGTTTTGAGTATTCTTGCATATGCTACAGACGTGGTAGATAAAGATTAAGTTTCAGAATTCAAAACAAGTCCCTTAATGTGTAAGCCAATAAATAGCATGGAAACTAAATGCCACTAGCACAAACACACAAGTCTGTTTTTTTGGCAACCTCATCAAGGTTAAATTATGTATGTACATAAACAGAGCTTTGAATTGGTGCTCTGTTATATGGTCAAGTTAAAACTCAAACTCAAATACTTAGACATGCTCTTCAGTTTGCATGCATATCTCCACTTTTTGATAAATACCAACACTATGCATGCTTTCTCATGCGCATCAACCAGGGCTGTGGTTGTTGTTACTGGTTGGTAGATTATTCTTGCTGAGATCCTGAGATCCCTGGAGGAACCTGTTAAACAGATCTGCTCAGCCTTTCCTCCTTCTCAAAATCCTTGAAGGCGTCTTAAGCCAGATTTACACTGTATGAGACAAAAATCACACATCATAAAAGAATTCTTTGGTTGTGAGTTAAGATCGGCGGTTTTAGAACATTCAACACGACCGATTTCTTTGGCATAGTAACCAAAGATGGCCAACAAAAAGTTCTGGCGGCATCACAAATGTCTTAATTAAAATCTCATTGTGACTGCTGCAACGATATTTGTCTAGAAGCCACCAATAGGAGGATGCCATATGATGTGAAACTCATAGGACAGTTCCAAATACAGTGCCATCCACTAATATAGGCACCCTTGGTAAATATGAGCAAAGAAGGCTGTGAAAAATTGTCAAAATTTTTTCATCTTTTGTGCAAAAAATTCACAAAAATACTCTGCTCTCATGGATATCAAACAATTGCAAACAAAACACAGGTTTATAAAAAAAATCTTTGTTAAATATAGGTGTGCAACAATTATTGTTTAAAAAATAATAATAATTATTATTATTAATTGCCACTGTTTTATTCAATACTTTGTGCTACCTCCCTTTGCCAAGATAACAGCTCTGAGTCTTCTCCTATAACGCCTGATGAGGTTGGAGAATACATGGTAAGGGATCTGAGCCCATTCCTCCATACAGAATCTCTCCAGATCCTTAAAATTTCGAGGTCCACGCTGGTGGACTCTCCTCTTCAGTTCACCCCACAGGTTTTCTGTGGATTTCAAACCAGGGGACTGGGATGGCCATAGCAGGACCTTGATTTTGTGGTCAGTAAACCATTTTTGTGTTGATTTTGATGTATGTTTTGGATTATTGTCCTGCTGGAAGATCCATCCATGGCCCATTTTAAGCTTTCTGGCAGAGGCAGTAAGGTTTTCATTTAATATCTGTTGATATTTGATAGAGTCTATGATGCCATGTATCCTAACAAAATGTCCAGGTCCTCTGGCAGTAAAACAGCCCCAAAACATTAAAGAGCCACCACCATATTTAACCGTCGGCATGAGGTACTTTTCCATATGGCTACCTCTCTGTGTGCACCAAAACCACCTCTGGTGTTTATTGCCAAAAAGCTCTATTTTGGTTTCATCTGACCATAGAACCCGATCCCATTTGAAGTTCCAGTAGTGTCTGGCAAACTGATGATGCTTGATTTTGTTTTTGGATGAGAGTAGAGGCTTTTTTCTTGAAACCCTTCCACACAACTTGTGGTGATGGAATTTTGGAGACTTTCTGATCCCAAGATGCAACTAACTTCTGTAATTCTTCAGCTGTGATCCTTGGAGATTTTTTAGCCACTCGAACCATCCTCTTCACAGTGCGTTGAGACAATATAGACACACGTCCAATTCCAGGTTGATTCATAACATTTCCAGTTGACTGGAACTTCTTAATTATTGCCCTGATGGCGGAAATGGGCATTTTCAATGCTTGTGCTATATTCTTATAGCCACTTCCCATCACAGCTATATTCATTGGTCTTACCCATTGTTATGAATGACTAAGGGAATTTGGCCTATGTGTTACCTCATATTTATACCCCTGTGAAACAGGAAGTTATGGTTGAACAATGTCCTGCTCCTAGTCACCCAGGTGTACTAAAAAATTAAAATATCAATGGGAATATACTTCAAATATGTTTTTCTCATTTGAAATCATAGGGGTGCCAATAATTGTTGCACACCTATATTTAACAAAGATTTTTTTTTTTTTGATAAACCTGTGTTGTGTTTGCAATTGTTTGATATCCATGAGAGCAGAGTATTTTTGTGAATTTTTTTAAACAAAATATCAAATGATTAAACAAAAAAGACAATTTTTCACAGCCTTCTTTGAGCATATTTACCAAGGGTGCCAATATTAGTGGAGGGCACTGTACAATAGTAGCAATGGACAGAAAAAAATATCCTCATTACCTCAGGCTCACTTTAAAGAATGTTCCTTTTTATGTAAGTTTGAGCCTAGATCACACTGATTAATGATTTAAGCAGAATGTAGTAATATTCCTTTAATTGCTGGTCTCTTGTTAGAGGATCTTCATTATATGTAGAAAACGTTATTTGCACAGTCTGTTACAGAATTTCCCAAGATTTTATTAGGATAATCTCATACAGTGTAACTAGTAATAATAAACTAATTAAATGTCTGCTGAAATCACAGAGTCTAAATTATTACACACTACTTACCATAGTATTTACATATATCCTAAACATTGATTTTAATTACCTAGTACTTCTTGTTGCCCTTAACCTCTTATACAGGACATGTCTTTCTTGAACTTTCTTTTCTTTTCTTTGGCTTCAAAATTGACCAAGTCCTTGGGCCTGTAGCCAGCATGAGCTCAAGAACACTATTGAATCCCCTCTGTTCTCCTCTCACATGTCCCCTGTGCATGGCTGGAGTTGTCTGATACTTGAGAAGGAGTAACAAGGCCAATATAGGTTTAAATCTCATGTTCCTGTGACCTGCCAAGCTTTCGGTTCGTGCCAGCTGGAAGGCTTTACTCCACATGAAGAGGATAGGGAGAAGGCATAGGGATCACGGAGGAAAGGAGGGAGGGAATTGTTTTCGGCACTCCGGGCTCTGCGCCGTTAGTTGGGACTCTGCTCCATTACCTTTAAGTGCGAGTGCTTGTGTTTTTAATCGCCCTGCGGCCTTTTAAAGACACGGAGCTCACTGTAGAGGCTGCGGTTATCGATATCGCCGCTGGAGTCACTTCTGTAGCCGTTAATGGAGTGAAGGAGAGAGACTGAGAGGGGAGAAGAAAAGATAATGTGTTTGATCGATCAGCTTGAACAAATTTCATTTGTTAAATCAATAAGAGTTTACAGTTGACAGAGCTAGATAACTACATTTATTTCTTCCCTCTGATTGAAGCTTTCTGGAGAGAGAGAGAGAGAGAGAGAGAGAGAGAGAGAGAGAGAGAGAGAGAGAGAGAGAGAGAGAGAGAGAGATGCAGCAGAATGCACTGAGACCCTTCTGGTTGGTTATTGCCAGCAATCTTTATATAAAACTAATATCAGCATGTAGAGAATGGCTGCAGGCTATGCATGCACAAAACCAATCTGATATAGGTGCCTGTTTGTGTTCCTGCTGAATTAGAACGTGAAAAATAACAATTCGAGCACATTGCTCACACTGTATCCATCGCTCAGTTTTCTGTGTTTATGGCGAGAATGATTGGATTGTGTTTGTGCAGGGCAAAGATTTGTAATATACCTCTGTGTATGATGTAGCAGTGGAATATTACAAAAGTCTGAGGCAGAATGATGAAAAGATGGGAAATGGACTTGTGTGTGTGTGTGTGTGTGTGTGTGTGTATGTGTGTGTTTGTGCAGGGTTACAGTATACACTCAGCCTTTGTACCGTGGTAGCTTGCGTTCATGTGTTTGCACAGATCGCCCGCAGTCATAAGAGCCCTTATGTCCTGATGTGTGCTGATCGGAGACCTGCGTGCCTCCACAGACAGAGAAAGGAAGCTCGTCCACACAGATAAACATTTAAGGAGAGAGGCAGAGCCTCGGGCAAGCTCCTTTCTCCAGACAAGAACCACATGGAAACCCTCTGTGACCTCCACAAGGAGAAGAGCGCACAGGCTGTGAACCTTTTTCTCAGTCTAGAATTGATGTCTAGTATTGATGAAGCCATTATTAGTGTGTTAGACTCAATAGTGGTTACGTAATTTGTTTAAATAACTGACTTTACGCACATTTTTAGTAGTCTAATTTAGCTAACTAATGTCAGTGGTTATGTTTTCAGTGAAAATTGGCTTGATAATTTGCCTAATGATCATAATTTAATATTGTGTAACTGACATTTCGGACGCAATATGGCCAAATGTGCTGTTTATTTTTGCTCCACTAGCAGAAATAGATCCCAAAGAAGCCACACTCACTTCATACCACATCGGTTAGCCGGGTAGCTAGCACACATTGATTTGTACATTCCTGTTAATGGTGCTTCTGATAAAACTGTTTTCCTTTCTTCCTTTCCATCTACATCTGATGAGCTTTCATATTTTAAGTCAGAAATTATATTCCTGAAATGTATTGTTTGCCATGTCCACTGATGATGTTGCTAACAGTACTGTAGTAACTGTTGCAAACTAGGAAGTTAAATTTTACGTGCCGGACACAGACGAGCGAAGTGATACACATAGTGAAATGTCCCAGTGCAGTTATACTAAATATAAGCACTCTTGGAACACCACT
Organism: Cranoglanis bouderius; assembly: GCA_023630585.1. Classification (NCBI taxonomy): domain Eukaryota; kingdom Metazoa; phylum Chordata; class Actinopteri; order Siluriformes; family Cranoglanididae; genus Cranoglanis; species Cranoglanis bouderius. The sequence goes on from CM042535.1 coordinate 9,001,495, forward strand.
TGGAACGCACAACAGCTGAATAACTTTTTTTTCCCATTTTACCAATGATCAAAAACATTGGAAAATGGTGTTTCTAGTTGCCCAGGTGTCCCCTGTTTGATTGATGATTTAAACAGGTTATAGCTCTGAATGTCTACTCTCGGTCTGAGCCCTGGTTTTCGCCTTTGAAGGCTGCATTTGTTGTTAAAATGGATAAAACAACATGAAGACCAGAGAGCTGTCTATGGGAGAAAAACAAGCCATTTTGAACCTGAGAAAAGAGGGAAAATCAATCAGAAACATTGCACAAGCATTGGGCATAGCCAATACAACAATTTGGAATGAAAAAGAAATAAACCACTGGTGTACTAACAACCAGACATGGAACAGGTCGGCCAAGGAAAACAACAGCAGTTGATGACAGAAACATTGTGAGAGCTGTGAAGAAAAACACAAAAACAATAGTCACTGACTTCGCCAACAACCTCCACAGGGCAGGGGTGAAGGTATTACAATCCACCAATCAAAGAAGATTTTGAGAGCAGAAATATAGAGGCCATACCACAAGATGCAAACCATTCATCAGCAGTAAGAATCAGAAAGCCAGATTGGAATTTGCAGAGAAATACAGAGATGAGCCATAAAAATTCTGGAACCAAGATTAACCTCTACCAAAGTGATGAAAAGGCCAAAGTGTGGAGAAAGATCTGCTCATGATCCAAAACATAAAAGCTCATCGGTCAAGCACAGTGGAGGTACTGTCACGGCTTGGGCTTGCATGGCTGCTTCTGCAACAGGCTCACTAATCTTTATTGATGATGTAACTCATGATGGTAGCAGCAGAATGAATTCAAAAGTCTACAGAAACATTTTGTCTGGCAATTTACAGAGAAATGCATCCAATCTAATTGGGAGGAACTTCATCAGGCAGCAAGACAATGACCAAAACACACTGCCATCTCAACAAAGGACTTTATCAGGGAGGAACGTGGATGGTTTTAGACTGGCCAAGTCAATCACCAGACCTTAACCCAGTTGAGCAGCATTTCACCTCCTGAAGAGGAGACTGAAGCTAGAAACTCCCCGAAACAAACAACAGCTAAAAGAGGCTGTTGTACAAACCTGGAAAAGCATCACAAAAGAAGAATGAAACAGTTTGGTGATGTCTGTGCATTGCTGACTTGATGCAGTTATTGCAAGCAAGCAATATGCAACCAAATATTATGTGTTATTTACTTTAATTTACTTTAAGACTATCTGTTCCTATAATTTTGCTCACCTAAAAAGTGGGTGGTCTGCCACCAAAAGTGCTATGTCCTAATTCTGTTCTATCATCTCACATTCATCTTTTGGTGTCAAACCCAAATGTCTTCAGTGTATAGCAAAAAGGAATTGGCCTTACCGTTCCAATACTTTCAGGGAGGACTGTATATTTAAGGATATAAGTCACCTACTAATTACCAGTAGCTGAGACAGATGTTGTAAACACTGTGCAGTTGAAGAAAGTGATATGCTGACAGAGGATTTTGACTGGCATTTTATAGAGGTTGATCTTTGGATTGGGGCCTGTATTTTACAGGTAAACAGAGAAACGAATGATGCAGGCATTAAATGTTAAACCTTAATTTTGGATGTTTTGGAAGCCTGTTTATGTATGTGCTGTTCAAATAACGTGCAGGATCACCTTCCCCATATTTCTTATAGTGGATGCTTACAGTGGACTTGTTGTGAACAGATTTTTATAAAGGTCACTGTATACCCAGAAGTCTATTTTTTATGGTAAGCCAGTTTTAAAGAAGTGTGTAGACTGAGGAGGTTGACATTCGTGTTTGGATTTTTCCTGCAGTATCTTTGATTATACTCGTATTGCACACACAACTGAAAAGGGGACAGTCCAAAGGGGACATGGTAAACTTTTTTATTTTTTATTTTTATTTTTTACCATTTTACCCTTTCTGTCTAGTTCTTTAAGTACAAGCCAATCCCCCTATCCATAGGAATCTGCTTGATTTTACACAGGCTAGAGAAGCGATGATCCTAGAGGCAATGGATGAGCGAGTGTCTGCCCCTCCCTCACGTCCCAGTGTGTTTAGAGTTGGCCCAGGGTGTGCGCCGGCTTGAGCTGCATATTGTTTTTGTTCATTTGAATGAGGGCAAATGTCAGATTTCCATGGCTTGAGGCTGCGTGCATGTTAGATGATCCAGTGGTTGGTGCCCGTGGTAGTGGGGTCGTGCCTGGTCCTTCCAGGTCACTGTGAGCCGTGTGGCACACTCGGGCCACAATTGACCTTTTGACAGAGCAGGGGGAGACAGCTTTGCTCCTAGGGCTAGAATAATCACTTGCTATATTCCGTTGCAGAAAACTCACCTCACGTAATTAAAAATTACAATGTTTACATTCAGGGTATCTTCTTATATAGTATGTGTAAATATAGTATGTACTGTTGAACGTATTCATTTGATTAATATTCATTGTTGAACACATTCAATTTTTCTTTATTGGTTTAAATATTAAGCCTTTATTAAAGAAAATACTGTTGAAAGTGTTCTATATGAAAGAGTTCTATATGAATCATTGACAGTGGGCTTACAGCAGCTACACTTTTACAAATGTGCTGGTATTGATAAACAAAAATGACAGGCAACCTGTTCTCCTGTATCTTCTGTCTTAGACAAAGTTCATGTTCATCACTATCATTCAATAATAAGTGACACTTTGTCTAGACTCTGGACTAGACTAGACTGTCTCAAAACTAGACTCTTAGGGTTCTCCACTGGTTCTTTGGACAGTCAAAAGTTCTTAGCTTCCTAAAAGATACATGAGATTACTGTGGATGGTACCACTTTAAAACCATGAAGCTGGCTTTGGACTGCAAATAATACGAACAGTTATGATGGCTTAGGACTACAATTGCTGTGATCGCTTTAGGATTGCAACTGCCACAAACAGTTTTGCACTCAAGTGACCATCAGTGAACAGTTGATAACTTTAAATAGAAATAAAATAAATAAATAAATAAAAAAATAAAAAAATAATAATAAATAGATTAGACTTAAATAAATAGACTTCTTGTGAGAACTATAATGCATTTCCTAGTTACACAACTGCACGTATTGACCATGTAGTACAGTTACACTATTCGTTTTCACCCAGATGAGTATAGATTTCTTCTTCATATCCTCTCAGGGAGTTTTTCCTTGCCACCGTCGGCTCTGGCATACTCACTGTATTCAGATAAGGACTAGATGGTATGTACTGCTTTATATGTTTAAACAGAAACAAGTAATGAGGAATAAAACATGTCAGGATGTGCTGTTGTAGGTGTGATGCAGCCTGACGTAAAGCTGAGTTAATGTTGATTATTAAAAGATGATTATTTTCCAATAACAGCAGTTCCTGAAGTGTTTTATTCAACTTAACAAAAACAACAGTTTGCCAGTGATTTCATTTTTAAATTTATTAATTAATGACACATCATACTTTTTAATAGTTTGGACAACCCCAATTCCAAAAAAGTTGGGTCGCTGTGTAAAATGTAAATAAATGTAAAAATGATTTGCAAATCTCATAAACCCATATGTTATTCACAATAGAACATAGAAAACATATCAAATGTTTAAACTGAGGAAATGTACCATTTTAAGGAAAAAATAAGGTAATTTTGAATTTGATGGCTGCAACACATCTCAAAAAAGTTGGGACGGGGGCAACAAAAGGCTGGAAAAGTAAGTGTTACTAAAAAGAAACAGCAGGAGGTTAATTGGCAACAGGTCAGTAACATGATTGGGTATAAAAAGAGTATCTTAGAGAGGGTCAGAGTCTTTCAGACATAAAGATGGGCAGAGGTTCACCAATCTGCGAAAAACTGTCTACAATTTGTTGAAAAATTTCAAATAATGTTCCTCAACGTAAAATTGCGAAGACTATGAATACCTCATCATCTACAGTACATAATATCATAAAAATTCGGAGACTCTGGAGAAATCTCTCTGCACAAGGGTGAAAATCAATATTGCATGCCTGTGATCTTCGGGCCCTCAGGGGGCACTGCATTAAAATCAGGCATGATTCTGTAATGGAAATCACTGCATGGGCTCACAAACACTTCCAGAACTCATTGTCTGTGAACACAGTTCGCTGTGTCATCCACAAATGCTGGAAACCATGGACGCAGCATCCTCTAAACTAAAGAGGACTAAAGAGGAGTGGGACCATCCGGGTTGTTATCAGCGCTCAGTTCAAAAGCCTGCATCTCTGATTGTATGGGAGTGCATTAGTGCCTATGGAAAGGGCAACTTGCACATCTGGAAAGGCACCATCAATGCTGAAAGGTATATACAGGTTTTAGAGCAACATATGCTTCCATCCAGATTCCATCCCATCTTTACTTCTGAGAGACTCTTTTACCTCTCTAAGATACTAATTTTATACCCAATCATGTTACTGACCTGTTGCCAATTAACCTAATTAGTTGCAAAATGTTCCTCCAGCTGTTTCTTTTTAGAACACTTACTTTTCCAGACTTTTGCTGCCCCTATCCCAACTTTTTTGAGATGTGTTGCGGCCATCAAATTCAAAATTACCTTATTTTTTCCTTAAAATGGTACATTTCCTCAGTTTAAACATTTGATATTGATGTTCTATTGTGAATAACATATGGGTTTATGAGATTTGCAAATAATTGCATTCTGATTTTATTGACATTTTACACAGCGTCCCAACTTTTTTGGAATTGGGGTTGTAGTTGCATTTAATGTTATCGATTAATAAACAGTGTTATGGCTATAAACAGTTGTTCCCTCACCAGACTCTTGCTGCGTCCAAAATTGCATAACGTGACAGTACCTACTGCATTCTATTCAGAACCTACTGCTCGGCCATACAGTATGTACTGATCAGTATAAGTAGTAAGCATGAATACAATCCGGACATACTACATCTGCCATGTTGGCATTGTCAACCTCAAAAGAGCTGACAAATCATATTTATCAAGGCAGTTTGTTTTGTGAAAGGTAGCTAATAACATTCAGCTAGTTTGTGTCAAAGTTGTCCTAGTTTCAGCTAGGATTATTATCATGCTAGCTAACTTGAGACATTAGGAATAAATCTGTTGTTATTTAGCCGTAGATAATGTTTTCCCACGCTCTTTGATTCCTTGGTGAAGGAAATAAAATGAGTGCATAATTTGAAATTGAGGAGTTGAGGACCTAGTTTGAAGTCTTTATTTAGTCTATTGCACCATTGGGTACTTTTAGTACCTCTGGTCATGCTAGCGAGCCCTTATGTTACAGTTGGAGCACTATTATACTGTAGAAGTGTATCCCTATATGTGATTATAACACAGACTTAACTACACTCCTGCATTCTGACTAGAAATTAAATTGAGTCATTTACGCTATAAACACAATAAATCTGATCAAGTTCAAATGAAAAATAAATAAATAAATAAATACATACATAAGAATAAAAACAACAACAACAACAACAACAAAATTCCTAATATGCCAACGAAAAACCCCAAAGTTTTCCTGTAAATCTGCCCTATCCCTATGCCACTGTTCTATTCTGCTGTTCAAACTCAAGAGTCAGGTCTGAGGATTTTTTTCGCCTTCAACCTTTTTTTTTTTTTTTTTTTTTTTTGCAATCCACAGTCGCAGCACGGCACATATTATATCAAATGCAATTGTATACTTTCAGAATGAGTGAGCAAAAGCAGGAAAAAAAGGGCTCCAAGCGTCATGGCGGCTGTCTCGAAAGTGTTTACAAGAAACACACATACAAAAAAAAAAGAGAGAGAGAGAGGCAACCCAGAAACGCCAAAGGCCTAGCTTTTGAGTATAGGGTATTACGTTATTAATTAAAGCACAAGTCGGCTTTCCCCTGTCACTGCTCATAGCCCATGGGTATACAATGTAGCACACTTGATTGAATCAGGTACCGGCAGGCTAGGCATTTTTTATTTTGCGCTTGAAGGGCTAAAGGGGATTTTAGCGTAGCCCTATTACTTGCCACGTGAAGGGGAAGTCTATTCCAAGAGCTGCTGAAAGCTGTCAGCATCAGAACTCTCTTTAATTCTCGCATGGAGATCGGATTTTCGCCACGGCTCAGCCTGAGCTGTTTTTATGATTTTTTTTGCTGTTCAATTGTTCGAGTGTAGACTTTAGCTCATTGTTGTTGAGCTGAAAAACTCCTGCTTTTGTGCTAAAGTGGACACATTGACTTCAAGATGATTGGGAATCATTTATAAAGCTTTTAGAAGGTATATTAAGCCTGGGAAGGTTGCCATTCACCAAATTCACCTCTATGCTAACACACAGGACTTGATTTTTGGGTTAAAACAAATAACAAAAAAATAATGTCCTCATAGTTTCAAATTAGATTTGAAAGTTACACATTGCTTTGAATGTATCACAAGGTCTTTGAAAGTATCATCATGTCCAACCAATAAAATTATGCTATTTATTAAGCTGGCTAGCTAGCTAGCTAGCTAACTAGCTACATTGTTATCTATTGATATGCATCTAGCTATCTAACTAGCTGCATTTTAATAGCTTATATCAACTTTCCTCTTCTTGTTCATTGCTTTTATGGCACTTCCAGAGTAATTTTATGACATTTTTGGGGTATGATATGTTAATATAAACTAATATATTATTTTATATGCTAAGAAGCCAACATGACTAACTGCATTAATCACTTAACAAAATGCAGGTGTATAGAAATGTTGTAGAAAAAAAAAGGCTCCTATAATGAAATGACTGTCGATATTACCAAGCATATAAACAAATAGACAGTCTAATCACAGTTATTACTTAAAAGGTGTTTATTTCTGAATGATACATTTAAGCTTGGATATAGTTTGAAAGTTAATCCCAACCAATATCATTCCCTTTATGTATAATCCCACCCTCATCCTTAAAAATAAATTGCTCCTGATGTTATTTCAGATGTTCCTGAATAACGTAATTAGACGGATCAGATGTATTAGTTGAGAGCTGGAACGTGTCTTGTGGTGTTTTTCACACGTACTGCAATCAGTGCACAAGTTATTTTTTCATCAAAATTGGTCCTGGCATCTTCGTAATACTAACCTGCGAGCAGAACGGGTTTCATTTTCTGTTCTCTCTTCTTTCTCTGACTCATTAATGCAGAGAGTTTATGTCATGGAAACAGACAGAAAAAACCCTCCATTAGTCTTTTCTCTGCTGCTCATTATGGCTCTGTCCTAGTGAGCTGTGAATATGTACTGTTCTAATAAGCAGTGTGACAGAATGAAGGCACTTCTAATTGGTTTTAATGCCGGCCGAGGCTGAAGTTGTGGTGTGGCTGCGCAGGACAAAGGTGCCCGTAATGAGCTAGGGTTGCACAGCACGCTCCGGACTCTGTCTACAAGAGCTGGGAAAATGGCTAGACATTGCAGGTGGAAGAAGGAAGAAGGAAGCTTTCTGTCAGTTTCTATTCTTCTCCACCTTCTCTAGCTCTTTCCTGTCTCTCTTCGTTCCTGTTCTTCTTCTCTTCCCCCTTTTGATTATGATTGACCCCGTGTTTGTCTCGGTTAGATATAGCACAGGTCAGAGTGGACAGGCAGCTGAAATATCACAGGCTGCCCTAGGCTTATATGTTTCTCTTTGCGCTGGAGGTACAGCAAGCCTCTCTCTCTCTCTCTCTCTCTCTCTCTCTCTCTCTCTCTCTCTCTCTCTCTCTCTCTCCCTTCTCCACGAGGTGCAGTCGGCCAAGGCACTGCAATTTCTGCTGGCACATGCAGATCGGCAGGTTAATTAGGTCCTAATCCCGTCGAGCTCCCCGTATATTAAACGGCACACACTCTAATGGGATGTAATGAATTAAAATGTAGGCCAGACAGGTGATATATGAGCTCAGACAAGAAAGCAGAATATAGAAGGTGAATGAATGAATGGGAATTAATGACTGTTAGTGAGAGGCTAAATGAAGGTGTGAGATTAGACGTGAACGCTTGCGCGTGCATCTTGAAAAAAAAAAATCTCAGGATGTGTTGATATGGATGGCTGTGGCCAGGTCAGGCCTGGCAGGGAGGTGTGCTGGGTGGAGCATCAGGACTGTGCTGGGGACTGATAACCAGGTGGCTGATTTTAAACCCACGCCGAACAATAGGACCATCCCCTGTTATGCCCGGCTGCACAACAATGGCCGCTCTCACCACACATTACAAACAAACAGCTAGATCCAAAACGGTTCATTGTCTGCGCTGGCAGCTTCGCTAACGTGCATCTTGCCTCAGAAAGGTGCTCCTTTATATCCTCAACTTATTCTCACTGTTTTGGTAAAAACAATTGGGAACGTGCTGGAATGTAGTGTTGCTTTGCGTTGGTGAAATGAGGCTCTGGAAAATGAATTCTAAAAGTTTTCCGGAAATTATGCAAAACATGTTCAACTCGAGGAAAACTTTCGGAAAGATTGCATGAACATAGACAGAGGAGCATACAAGACTTCATACAGGCCAATACAATATAAGTACCATCTATAGAAAGGGAAAGAAACAAATGCATGGGTAAACCAAGGAGGCAGAATAATTTAAAGCCTTTATTTAAATTTGTCACATATACATTACAGTACAGCAAAATTCTTTTCTTTGCATATCTCAGCTGGTTAGGAATCAGAGCACGAGGTAATAGGGAAAAACATTAGACTTGTATGAAAATAAGCAGGTTGTTTAATGATATTTAGGTAATAACCGAAAAATAAAAGTCATTACCAAAACGTACTTAAATAGAGTATAATTGAAAAACATACAATTACTAGTAACTTTTAATTTAATTACCTTAGAAGTCAAGTACTTTACTTAATTACTAATAACTAAAACGTGCTGTACAGTCTGTATCACTGTATGAATCTCAATTTGATATCTTCAGCATTTGACATTTAACAAACAAACCCTAGATTTTAGTTTAATAAAAAATATGTACAAAACCATCCTTAAAAAAATAGTTTTTTATTTTTATTCTTTTTTACCAAGCACTAATTTAAAAAAGAAGAAGAAGAAGAAACTCGACCATGTGCTGTGTTTGTTGCTGTACCAACTTCTAGTACACTCCTTACTAATAGGGATTTAGCTTGACCTTAATCTGACCAATTTGTACTAGCATGAGGATGTGTGTTTTTGATGAAGACTGCATAGCACTTATGTACGGAAGTCGTTCTGAATAAAGATATCTGCTATATACTATAAATGTGATTTCATCCTTGGATTTCTGCCATGTTGTGGTATGGACAGTTACAGGGAGTTGAAATTACTGTAGATAAACCTGTGAAAGTATATCATGAACTGGGAAGCATGGTTAGCACATTTCCACATTTGTGCTTCCGTCCTGAGTGCACAGAGTTTCCCTGTGCTTCGGGGGTCTCCTCTGGGTACTCCGGTTTCCTTACCCAGTCCAAAGACATGCATTGTGGGCTGATTGGCATCTCTAAATTGTCCGTAGTGTGTGAATGTGTGTGTGATTGTGCCCTACGATGGGTGTCCTTGTTCCCCGGGGGGCCTTGTGCCCCAAGTCCCCTGGGATAGGCTCCAGGCTCCCTGTGACCCTGTGCCGGATAAGCAGTACAGAAAATGGATGGATGGATGGATATCACAAGCTTTTAGTGTACACTTAATACATTTTAGTCACTCTCTGACACGAAAAAGACTTTTAAGTGTAAAAGAAGAAATAATTTCACACTTTACCAACAGTAAACTTACACTACTTGTCTAAAATGACTCATCACATGAATTCCTTATACAGTGTCCTTAATGCAGAATAGATACTGTTTGGAAATAGAACCAATTAAATCATTGAGAACGTATTTTCTCTCTCACCTTCCCTTCCTCATCTCGCTCGCTCTCGCTCTCTCTCTCTCTCTCTCTCTCTCTCTCTCTCTGTCTCTCTCTCTCTTTCTGAGATTCCCATAGCTCAGAGCTATATCCAAGCATAAGCAGACTTGATGTAGATGGCCTCTGTTGTGAGTCCAGGGCCTGGTAATAAAAAGGCTGATGTCAGAGTCTGCATTTCTGTCTGTCGCTGCAGGTCTTAGTGCCTTTCCCCAGCACATGCCCTCATTTCCACTGGCAGGTCAGGATCTCAGGCTAAATGGCATTATTACAGAGCGTCTCGCCAGAGTGTTGACAGGTCCATATGCTAATGTTAATGAATACAGGATGCAGAGTGTCCTGTCCACACCAGGTCTCGACGAGACACTGAACTTTTTGCCTTCACCACTAATATGAGGACAAAACACAGATTTCACTGATGGATTGAATTTGGCGTTGCCCAGTTATTAAGCTGAGTTATTTTTCCTCAAGGAGTCAATTATATTCTCTAATTTGTGCTTTGTATTAAAATATTTCTGCACAGCTATTTTCTGTTGAAATATATGGATATATCAGTAATATGTAGATGTAATAAGGAGGGGGGCTTTCTTTCTTTCTTGTCTTTCCTACTCTTTTTTTTTGTTTTTTAATTCTCCTTTTTTTCTCTCCCTCTCAAAGACTGGCTTTAAAAATGTATCTTTATATGTTGCTATATTAAAATAGTACGTAAAAATGAAAATGCATATTTCTATTTGAGTTCTAGCTAATTCCAAATCCGAGCCTTTGTATTATGTTGTTAAATTATTAAGTCTAGCTTAGTCACATTTTTTTCTACTTATTTTTGCAGTGACTGTGTGTGTGTGTGTGTGTGTGTGTGTGTGTGTGTGTGTGAGAGAGAGAGAGAGAGAGAGAGAGAGAGAGAGAGAGAGAGAGAGATTGCGTGTTTCTGAAACATATTCTTATGCCTGACTCTGCTCTTAGCACACATTTGTGTCATCACACAACTCTGTTTAAAGTCCAGTAACCCATTCACTTTCTCTCTCATGCATGTTGGACTTTGGCCTATGGACACACCAGTAGGGCTACTGGGACCGGGCCCAAACAGTGTGTGTGTGTGTGTGTGCGTGTGTGGATGTTTTGTTTGTGTCTCCTGTCCCAAACAGGCCGGTTGCAGTGGACTGTAAATGCCATACTGTGCTGGTGGCATGCGTGTGTGTTAGCCATGCCTGATGAACATACACAGGGACAGCAAACAGATCTCACATGGAAAAGCAGGAATAACACAGATTTTTTTTTTCTGGGGGATTGCTTTAGGATATTACACAGTCCAATCAAATCTAAATGGGGAAGTTAAATGACAGGGCAAACACAGACCGTCGATGTGCGTGCATTAGAAAGCAGCTTAGCTGATATGCATAGTGATTGTTCAGTATTGTCCATCCTTGGTACACTGATGTTTATGAAGTTTCTATTTGCTGTTGTGAAGGGCTGTAAAAATCTAGAATGACTGCCATGGATTGATCAAATAAACCATAAACCAAAGTTTTATTTTGAGACTTCTTTTTTTTTTGGTCTTATTAACTTCGAGAGAATAAAATAAGACCCTGGTGAGGGACCAAGTATTTATAGCGGCTATAACGCAAGTTATAAGAGTAACTAACATTCTACAACATTCAAAAAGTATAATACAGTATGTCGTTCTTTAATGAATTAAAATAGAAAAATTGTCGTGATATAAGAGGAATTAAACACTTCAGTATGTGCTGTTATAGTAGAATAATCAAATTCAGGAATTCTTGAATCTGACTGGTGAGAAGATGTTGATGAATTTTCTATGACAGTAGTTCCAGCAGCAAGGCAAATCACAGGTTTAGATTAATGCACTCGTTTTAATACGTTATTATTTCTATAGTAACAGGTGAGGTAATAACTGTTTATAGCTAACATGTTTCAGGGACTTGTTTCTTGTTTAAATGTGATTATAAACTGATAAAGGTATAACATCCATCCATCCATTTTCTGTACAGCTTATCCTACACAGGGTAATGGGGAGCCTGGAGCCTATCCCAGGGGACTCGGGGCACAGGGCTGGGGACACCCTGGATGGGGTGCCAACCCATTGCAGGGCACAATCACACACACTACAGACAATTTAGAGATGCCAGTCAGCCTACAGCACATGTTGTTGGACTGGGAGAGGAAACCAGGGTACATGGAGGAAACCCCCACATACACAGAGCGCTGGGATTTGAACTCACAACCCCAGAGGTGCGAGGCAAATGTGCAAACCACTAAGCCACCATGGAGCATGTAGTTCGGTAATAAATTAAAACTGCAATTGTTGTGTTATATAAGAAATAGAACGCTTCAGGATGTGCTGTTATAGTAAAACAATCACCTACAGGAGGGTGAGAGTAACTCCTATTCACATCAGGTTTACACCATCCTGGCATTGATTATTTTCCTATAACAGCATGCCATCAACTGTTTTATTCCTTACGTATGAAGATGAAATTCTTGTTTTTCCATAATCTTCTTCAATATCATTTGCCTGCCTCTAAGAAAAAAATGTCTTCTGATGTTTAAATACAGCAACATGAACACATACAGTAGATGAGAAAAAAATAATATTAAACAAACCAATGATGTCATTTTTCACAATCTATTCAAATCCTGACGGTAAACCAAAGACTAGTCACATACTATTTCATATATGGAATATTTTGTTTCTGAATTCTGTCGTTTTGATTTACATTTCACTTTCTTTAATGAAATCTAGCAATGATTGTACATTCACTCTGCGTTGAGGCACAGATTGTCTGAGCATAAAGCCCACAGGTTTCAGGCTTCAAGTGAGTCAGCAGCACTGTTATAGAAAGATAGGAATTATCAGTGTCACCTTTGAGCTACCACCGACATCTAGTGCCTTCCACTATCACACGTAATGGCATTCAGGCCTGTCCTTGATCACATTTACGATAGCATATTTGATGCATTTGTAAAGCAAGTGAAGAATAAACCCACCTAAGAGAATATGTCCCTCTTTTTTTTCCCCCCTCACTCTGTAAATCACATGTCAGACGGTTGCAGATGTACCTGCTGTAGTCTGAAAGAGAGAAAAAGTGTGTGTGTATTGGTGTGTGCATGTGTGTGAAAGGGGAAGAGAAAGAGAATAAGAGGGAAAAGTAAAAGATTATCTTTGCGACTCTGCGGCCGGCTCCTGTGTGGTACGTGGAGTGACAGCTCTTTCAGCTGACTGACAGGTGTCCTTTGAAATGCCGGTGAGGCGGCGTCTGTTCTGACTGTTGAAATGCATATTTTTTTTTCCCCGCCCTTATCAAAACGGCACGGATGGCTCCGATAGGTGCCGTTAACATTGCAAATGGCTGTGGAATTATTCATCGTCAGCCTGGGCTGGGGAGAGAAAGAAAGAGACGGGGTGAAGTTTGATTATTCTCCTCACACAATAGACGGAGGAGCTTAATGATTTCTCTCCGGCTTGGCAGCGGTGCCGTGTCGACTTCAGTGCGGGTGACACGGGTCTGGCCAAGTGTTAGAGCAAGATCATAACGTCCGGGCCTGCATTTTAATTTCTAATACATTAATCTTCTCGCAACAGATCCGCCTATGAATATTCCGCCGGTTCCTTGTTTGTCGGAGAGGCTGTCTCTCTTTCATCCGTGGAGGTGCTTTCATTCTCTTTGAAAGCCAGCTAAATGGACCCGATCAGTCAACGACATCCGCAGCACAATGGCGCTGGCTAACGCGCTCCTTTTCTCCTTTTCAGGCCGCTGATAGACAACTCTGACACTTGGTCCCTGGGGGACGCACTCAGCTCTCCTGCTGCTTGAGAGACTTCCTTCACTTTATCGCTGCCATAAAGGATTGTCATAGGTGAATGTATCAGCGGTTTGGAGAGAGCTAGCCTTTCTGACCTGCAGCCCGAGTGCCCGCTGCACCTCCGCTGCATCAGTAATCGCATGCAGGGGCTTAGATCCTGTTGTACAAGCATGTCCTCTAACTCAGGCTTTTTTTTTATTTTTTAAATGAAGCCTCCTTTGTTCACTGCCTTTAATTAGCATTGTCTTAAGTTCATTAGAGCGAAGCACAGTAGCGTTTCTCATAAGCCGAGGTGGACCTTCTACAACGTCCTCAGCTTTGTTCAGGATGACCTAACACTGCTTTCCTGCTTTGTAGGCCAAGGTGTTACAGCATACACAGGAAGAATGCCACAAACGCGGTCACTCAAATGAATTTCTCCAGCTTTCAGTTATTTGCGTAGGAGGAATTGGGCAGATTAAATTATTTAAGACTAAAGTGGCAATCAGACCAGAATGCAAGTCCAACTGACACATGACCGTTCACTTAAATCAGAAAGGAATTAGGGTGATACAAACTTTAATCCCACAAATTTGGAGTTGGAAATGTGAGCCAACGGAAAATGAGATGGTACACTTTTAAAAACAGGTTCTTCAAGAGCTTCCTTGTATACTTAAGGGCTCTTGGCTTTGTAGAAGGATTCTAGATGGGAACAAACACTCTGAGAGACAAACACTCTGTTGTAAGGTTCGGCACAGAACATTTAAGGGTTCTCCCACAGGGACAACCGAGCAACTCTTAAGGAATCTAGATTTGACTTTTTCAATTTTTTTATTTCTAAAAGTGAAGAATAATTTTTGCTTCAGCCAGAAAAAAAGTCAGGTATAACTGCTACTAATTGGACACTGATTAAATTATTTAATATGTAAAATATTATATGCATGTCTATAATATTTAATAATTGCTAGTAGCTTTTTTTCAGCTTTCATTTATTCATTCAATTATTCTTTCATTTTCAGTGACTGCTATATAGGTCAGTATGGTGGCGGATCCCAGGAACACTGCGCCTGAGGTGGGATGGGACGCCAGTCCATCGCAGGGCATCATTTAAACCCATATTCACACACATTCACAACTTGGGGTGATTTTACATAGCTGTTTAACCTACTGCCATGTTTTTGGGAGGAATCAGGGATCCTGGAGCCGTGGTGTGGCAACCCTACCCGCTACACCACCATGCCTTCCTTCTTTTTTTTTTCTTCTTCAGAATATAATGCTATAGCATACTGAAAAAGACATCCAAATAGGAAATGATGAGAAAAAAAATCAGGACTCCCACTAGACTTTTAGCTCACTGTTTTTCTTTGAACAAAACAAAACAAAACAAAACAAACAAACAAAAAAAAACAACAGCTAGTTATCTAATGTTACAAACAAAACCACATAATGCCAAGATTAACCATTATCACTGGTCACTGATTAAAATCAAAATCGCATATGACTGCTGCTTAATTGCACTAATCACACTGGTATTTTGAGATTACAATCAGAATGTGACTTTCACGAATACATTCTTGGTGTCTTGGTGTCCCCATAAGTAAGTGTACACAGTATTTTGGTGTCTTGGTACAATACCTTACACTAAATTTAACTATGCGACAAATTATTTCACAGTTCCATTTAAATAACAAGAATAAGCTAGCTATCCCCCCCCCGCTCCCAAAAAAAAAAAGTAGTCACTTTGCCTAGATGCTTATAAAGTGTTGAGAGAGTCAAGTTTGAGACAATATAAAGCAGTTATAAAATTGTATTGTCCTTTATAGGGGTCTTTGGAAAAGTAATTGTCTTTCTGACAGTGTTTATTATTTAACATACTGTATATAGTATATGTAAGTGTACGAACACCCAACCTTTTGTATTTCTGTTCTTTGGTAGTTTAAAATCTTAATCAGGGATTTAGACAGCCCTCACCACTCGTTATTCAGCCACTGATTGCAATGTATTCATAGTTTTTTTGGGTTTTCTTTTTTGGTTTCAGCAAATAGTAAACTTGCTTAGTCGTGATGATGTAGTCTGATACAAGTTGTAACGACTTTGGTAGAACAACAAAGATCCCCCTGTCTGGCCATTTCAGCACATTTAGATTTTTTTTTTTCTGTTTTAAAATGAAGCCTCTGTGGCCTCCAAATGCTGCCTCTGTCTGGGACCATAACTCAGCAGAGAGAGAAAGTAGTCTTTATAGTGGTGTTAAACATGCCGTAGCACGTGAGGCAATTACAAGTGTCAGAAAGCAGCCGTATGTAGATCTGCAGACATTCATAATTATGATATCTGATTTGGGCTGTGTGCGGAGCTTGCAGCGGGCTGCGGTGAGAGGAGAAGAGCCATATTTTAACGCAGCCAAGACAGACTTCTCCCTGAAGGTACATCTGACGCGACACCAGCTGCTGCCTGATTGGGATTTATTCTTCCTGTTTTCGATTAATATGGAGATGAATACAGGTGTTCTGTGTCGTAAAATTAGTTTAGCTCACACAAATTGCAATTAGGGGGCTTGGGAAGAGAGGGGTGGGAGCTCCTGCATGGGGTTCTTTCACGGCAAGAGGAAAATGAAAGGAAAAAGATAGAAGGGGGAAAAAAAGATGGATTTGAGAACAGGGAGGGAGGGATGGTGCACCGCCGTGCCTGTCTGGTCCCTGAGAGGCGCTTGGCATGGGCACCTGTTTGTTACGGTGAGGAGGCAGGCTGGCACGAGTGGTGACACGCTAGTCGGGCACTGAGAAAAAGCACAACAAATGAGCTTTGAAAGCAGCCGCTTCTTCAATGGGAAGGAGTTCAAGGGCTTCAAGTATCAGGAAGTCATCCAAAAGGACCCGTTTCTCTTCAGGGAGTATATATATGTGTGTGTGAAAGGGAGAGTCTGTTTCTGTGTGCATATGAAAGATGTTTGTGGAGTGTTGGTATGTGTGTGTTTATGTATTTGTACTGAAATGCACAGGAGGAAATCTGACAGGGCAGAATATAACTTCAACCAAAGAAAAAATAATCAATGATGGGGTGATTTATTACAATTTATTGATTTCATTTATTAAAATTAGTTATTTAAAAAAACTTCACATGATTTTATAGAACTGGCTGCTTTATAATAAGCCCACTGAAATAAAGACGTGATTACTTATATAATTAAAATATTATATCATTGAGTGCAGAAGTGAAGGTGAGTAATCACCCGACACTGATATCACAGTGGCCAGTCTTAACAATTTACGTGATTTGGCTCTTCTTGTTGACTTTATTTTTTATTTCCGGGTAGCAAAAACATGTACATCCATACTGAATTGCACGCAGCAAGCAGAAAACGCGTGCGTAAGAGCTTCTATGGTAGTTCACGTTGGCCAAAACACACAAGGCAATCACAGACATTCGCATTCGGACGGGATTAGATTTCTCAGAGGATCACTGAGTTAGCCGAAAAACAGTAGGTAATTTGCTCTGGAATATTTACAGAGGTTGTGTGAGAAAAGCACGTCCCCCTGGAAAACTAGTCCCATCCGAATAGTTCTTAAGCTACAGTCACTACCCCAAAGCGACCACAGTGCTTTTAAATTCGTGAATCTTATTGGTGTTGATTCAGTTTCTTAACAGCAGCTCTGACAGTAGTTCCAGCTGAAAGGCAAATCACAGGTTTATATTCATTGCTCATGTTATCATTTCTATATTAACTTACACAGGGACTTGTATGCTCCATAAATTGATTAAAAA
Organism: Cranoglanis bouderius; assembly: GCA_023630585.1. Lineage (NCBI taxonomy): Eukaryota > Metazoa > Chordata > Actinopteri > Siluriformes > Cranoglanididae > Cranoglanis > Cranoglanis bouderius. The sequence goes on from CM042535.1 coordinate 9,018,882, forward strand.
ATGTATAATTGTTGATATGGTGAAGTTTTCTGTGAGGACACGTTTATGTAGTGTTTTTGGAAGGAGTCTCCAGTGTCAGCACTTTGTAACAGTCAGAGGTAAAGCTGTGATAAAGTTTTCAGGCAAAAACGGGAGAATCTCCAGGAATGAGAAATTTGTGCTTGATTCAATCCCTCCAGCATTTTTGTGGTTCTGCAATCGCAGAAATTAATGCAAGATCAAGGAAACTCCGCAATATTTGAAGGGGCTTGCAATTTTTCAAAATTACCACAGATTTTCCACAGATATGGATGAAGACATGTCTTGAGACATCATCACAATGCGCATTCAGCCAAAGCTCTTCCTCTTCGATTCACGTGCGTCGAACACGAGTACAGTTAAAAGGTCTCGTTTACCAACGAACATCACTTGAAAGATGTGCAATTGCGATTTCACCAATTCATGTAGTTTTCCACAAAAAAAGCACAAAAAACTCTGCAAATTGCATCACAAATTTTGAAATAAGATACAGCAAAAGCAAGCATTTTTGACCGCAACAATCACAAACAAAATCCTGTACAGACTAGAGTTTTTCAATTTTCAATAACAAATTGCATTTTTGTCTTTTATTAACTTCAAGAGAGAAAAGAAGAAGGCTAGTGTATGAACCGCTGTTTATAGCTTCTGTAACTTAACTGATAACAGAAATGTTCCCCAACGTTTAAAAATAAATAAAACAAATAAAACATAAAAAAATTGTTGTGTTATACAGTAAGAGGAATAAACACTTCTATTGAATGTGCTGTAGTAGGAAAATAATAAGTTTCATGGTAGTAAAATCAACTCTGCGGCACGTTAGACTGCATCACACCACCTCGTTGTTGACGTTTTTTCCGTATAACTTCACACACTCTCTCACAGAGTCTCCTGAGGAAGCAGACCATCTTTAACTATGAGGCTAAAGTTACAGACAACAACTTGTTAGATTTTCTCTCTCTCTCTCGCTACACTGCAAAAAGAAGCGTAGCCTACTTCCGCATTCCACGGAGCGCGTTCCGCCTCCTGTCAGAGGAACTCTCGTTTTGTTTACCTCTGCCATGTGCTTTTTGTTATTGTGTTCACGTCATGTCTCTGTCCCTGCCTCCTTGTTTTCTCATTGGTTCTAGTTCATTTGGTGTAATGATGATTTCCAGGTGTCTTTGATTTCGTGTTTGATTTCCGTGTGTTTAAATACCCCACGCTGTTTCCGCTTCCTCGCGGTGTATTAGTTTAGTTTAGATTCCGTAGCGTTTGGATCCGTAGTCTTTTGTTCCTATGTCCGTAGTTTTTGTTCCTATGTCCGTAGTTCCTAGATTAGCGTAGCTTAGATTAGATGTGTATTAGTTTAGATTCTGTAGCGTTTTGATCCGTAGTCTTTGTTCTTATGTCCGTAGTTCCAAGTTTGTGGTTCCCAGACCACTTCCGCGCTTCGAGTTTTTTCCCTGTCTTTTTGGATAACTGCTTTTTCTCAGTCTCTTTGTATTTGTGGATTACTGCTTTTTTTTTGTTTATGATAATAAACTCTACTGCATTAACTGACGTCTCCCCAGCACATGCATCCTGACTACTCTCCCCTGACTCTTCAGCCTGCAACTGGCTATACATAACAGAATACACCGCCAAAACATGGATGCCGCGGGGAAACTCCGGAATAACCGCGCCCTAGCTTCTGTTCCCCCCTTGGACTCTATTTCATTTCGGGCCCGCGTTCCGCCTCCTACCGCCTACGACGGCGTTTCGTGGCAGCCAAGGTATTTTTTTTTACATGCTCAAGTATTTTTTGTTGGCTTAGAGGGTCCAAAACCCAGTGAGGAACTATGGGCGCGGTTCCTCCTTTCCCGATTGGTCGGCTCAGCCCGCTGGTGGGCGGAGACCCTCCTCACCGGCAGTTATAATGAACTGGCAACAGTCCCAGGGTTAGTGGAGCTCCTATCACAGGAATATGGGAGCCCAGAAACTGAGTCTGACCTCAAAACCCTACTAAACTCGGTGCACCTGCCCGGGGACCAGGGCCAGTCGTTCCTGGATTACTATGAGGGGGCGCGGGCTAACAGGGCAGCCAGCACCTTTCAGCCCCGGACCCAGGAGCGCCACCTGAAGGTTAACGTGGCGACCTCCAGCCCCGAGCTCCAGCCGGAGGCCCAGCAGCAGGTCTCCATAGTGGAGCTGCCCCTGGAGGTTAACGTGGCGAACCTCCAGCCCCGAGCTCCAGCCAGAGGCCCAGCAGGAGGTCTCCACAGCTGAGCTGCCCCTGGAGGTTAACGTGGCGACCTCCAGCCCCGAGCTCCAGCCAGAGGCCCAGCAGGAGGTCTCCACAGCGGAGCTGCCCCTGGAGGTTAACGTGGTGACCTCCAGCCCCGAGCTCCAGCCGGAGGCCCAGCAGGAGGGTTCCACAGCGGAGCTGCCCCTGGAGGTTAATGTGGTGACCTCCAGCCCCAAGCTCCAGCCGGAGGCCCAGCAGGAGGTCTCCTCAGCAGAGCTGCCTCTGGAAGTTAACGTGGCGACCTCCAGCCTCGAGCTCCAGCCGGAAACCCAGCAGGAGGTTTTCCCCGCAGAGCTGCTCTTGGAGGTTCATGAGGAGACCTCCACTCCTGTCCAGTTCCTGTCGGAGACCCAAGAGGGGTGCTCCGTTCCTGTCCAGTTCCTGTCGGAGACCCAAGTGGGGTGCTCCGTTCCTGTCCAGTTCCTGCAAGAGGTTCAAGAAGAAACCTCCTCTCCTGTCCTGCTTATACCAGAGGTCCGCGAGAAGACCTCCACTCAAGCTATGTTCCTGCCAGAGGGTTAAGAAAAAACCTCCACTCCTATCCTGCTCATGTCAGAGGTCCATGAGATGACCTCTTCTCAAGCCCAGTCCATGTCTGAGGTCCATGGGATGACCTCCTTTCCATGTCCCAGTCTATGTCCAGGTTCCGACCCTGTTCATAGTCCAGTTCCTAGTCCAGTTCCTAGTCCCGTTCCTAGTCCCGTTCCTAGTCCAGTTCCTAGTCCCGTTCCTAGTTCAGTTCCATGTCCAAATCCAAGTCCAGGTTCCGACCCTGTTCCTAGTCCAGTTCCTAGTCCAGTTCCTGATTTAGTTGCTAGCTCTGTTGTTGATTTAATTTCTAGTTCTGTTTTTGCCTTCATTCTCAGTTTGTTTGCTGATGTAATTCTCAGTTCGGTTGCTGATTTAATTTCCAGCTCCATTCCCAGCTCCGTTTCCAACCCAGCACACTCCTCTGTCTCCTCCTCTGTCTCCTCCTCTGTCTCTGGTTACCTTCCTAGCTCAGCTTCCAGTCCAGTTTCAGAATCTGTTTCGAGCCCTGTCTCCAATTTAATTTCCAGCTCTGTTTCCAGCCCTGTCTCCAACCCTGTCTCTAATTTAATTTCCAGCCCTGTCTCCAGCCCTGTCTCTAATTTAATTTCTAGCCCTGTTTCCATCCCTGTTTCCATCCCTGTCTCTGGCCCTGTCTCCAGCCCTGTCTCTAATTTAGTTTCCAGGTCTGTTTCCAACCAAGTTTTTGAATCTGTTTATGGTTCTGGGTCTAACCTAATTCTCTGTCCAATCTCCAAGTCTGTCTCGAAGTCTGTTTCCAAGTCTGTCTCGAAGTCTGTTTCCAAGTCTGTCTCGAAGTCTGTTTCCAAGTCTGTCTCGAAGTCTGTTTCCAAGTCTGTCTCGAAGTCTGTTTCCAAGTCTTTCTCGAAGTCTGTTTCCAAGTCTGTCTCTGATCCAGGTGCCAAAGCTGTCCCTGATCCAGGTGCCAAAGCTGTCCCTGATCCAGGGGCCAAAGCTGACTCCGATCCAGGCGCTAAAGCTGACTCTGATCCTGGTTCCAGGCCAAGCTTCAAGCAAAGCACCAGGTCAAGCACCAGGTCAAGCACCAGGTCAAGCACCAGGTCAAGCACCAGGTCAAGCACAACTCCAAGCTCTCGTCCAAGCTCTCGTCCAAGCTCTCATCCAAGCTTTTGTCCAAGCTCTCGTCCAAGCTCTCATCCAAGGCTCAAAGGGAAACCCGACACGCTCTGCTCTGGTTTTGGGACACTGGACATCACCAGCCTCAGGTCCTGTAGGGCAGAGGTTAGGATCCTGCCCAGGGGCCCAGGTCCGCCAGAGTGGATGGAACTTGCCGCGCTTCGGGAGCCGCGCCTTAAGGGGGGGCTCTGTTAGGTTTTCTCTCTCTCTCTCGCTACACTGCGAAAAGAAGCGTAGCCTACTTCCGCATTCCACGGAGCGCGTTCCGCCTCCTGTCAGAGGAACTCTCGTTTTGTTTACCTCTGCCATGTGCTTTTTGTTATTGTGTTCACGTCATGTCTCTGTCCCTGCCTCCTTGTTTTTTTATTGGTTCTAGTTCATTTGATGTAATGATGATTTCCAGGTGTCTTTGATTTTGTGTTTGATTTCTGTGTGTTTAAATACCCCACGCTGTTTCCGCTTCCTTGCGGTGTATTAGTTTAGTTTAGATTCCATAGCGTTTGGAGCCATAGTCTTTTGTTCCTATGTCCGTAGTTTTTGTTCCTATGTCCGTAGTTCCTAGATTAGCGTAGCTTAGATTAGATGTGTATTAGTTTAGATTCCGTAGCGTTTTGATCCGTAGTCTTTGTTCTTATGTCCGTAGTTCCAAGTTTGTGGTTCCCAGACCATTTCCGCGTTTCGAGTTTTTCCCTGTCTTTTTGGATAACTGCTTTTTCTCAGTCTCTTTGTATTTGTGGATTACTGCTTTTTTTTGTTTATGATAATAAACTCTACTGCATTAACTGACGTCTCCCCAGCGCATGCATCCTGACTACTCTCCCCTGACTCTTCAGCCTGGAACCGGCTATACATAACACAACTTGCATCTTGCACATCTTCTTTTTGTTGCTCTTAGATTGAACGTGCATTGTCCTTCCTTTTCTCAATTCAGCCTGCCTTACATTTTTTTTCTTAGTAATTATGCCTTTCCTGTCGTCTCATTTTGAAACGTGGCTTTATGCTATTCAGCAGTGGAAAGATGGAAAGATTCTCCCGGCTTTGGTAAATAAGAATGTGATTCATGTCAAAGGCTAGATTGCAACAATGGCTGTAAAATGTTACATTATTTAGCTCATTGTTGAAAAGATTACCCAAAAAGGGGAATCTGATTAATAGGTTTAAAAAGCACAATTTAAGGTTTGATGTAATTTCAGATAAAACGCTGAGGGGGTGGTTACTTAGTTACTTTAATTTTATTATGTTTTTCCCTTCAGAAAAAAAAAAGAAGTGTTGTTCTGTTCATTCAGAGACATGCATGACATTGCGCAGCTCACTGCCAGGCCCTCCCCAAACCCCTGCAAAGATTTATAGGAGCTGTCGGTTTGATCACTAAACTAATGTGAACTCCGTTCATAGGCAACACACCTACCTCCACTTACTCAGAGCCTGAGCAGCTCCTGCTATAGGCAGTAATGGAGACACTGTGGTATTAAGGCTAGACATTAATTCACTGTGTCAAGCTGTCCCGGTGGAATATTTATGATGCTAAATACATTTAATTAGCAGCTCTTGCTGGTGCAGGGAAAGTGCATTGTCAGTGAAAGGGGTCGTTCTGCTAACTTTCATAGCCCAGCCTAATTCCTTTTTAGCGTGGCGTCAAAGGTGTCTATTCGGATTTAGAACATTTATAACCATCGATGATTAGGACATGAGTGTTAAATCATGTTCAGTTGACAGGTGTAAGGAGAGACTGTAAAAGCAATTGAACTGTGGATACAAAATGCTACAAATGAGACAAGAAGAGATGAAAGGAGGAGTTTTTGCATTCAGGTTAAATATTGAGGTGGGCAGTTCGGTAGGGGTTGCATAGATTAGTCGACTAATACATTTATTACGTTGAGGAACATTATTCTGAAATTGTTCCACAATTTGTAGATGTAGTTTTTCGCAGAATGGTGAACCACTGCCCATCTTTACTTCAGAGAGACTCTGCCTCTCTAATATACTCTTTTTATACCCAATCATGTTACTGTATCATGTTACAATCGATGATTGGGACATGAGTGTTAAATCAGGTTCAGTTAACAGGTGTAAGTAGAGACTGTAAACGCCACTGAACTGTAGATACAAAATGCTACAAATGAGACAAAAGAGATGAAAGGAGGAGTTTTTTTGTTCAGGTTAAATATTGAGGTGGGCAATTTGGCATGGGTATGGTAATAGTCGACTAATACGTTTATTAATCGCTGCTGTGGGGGTGTAGATTAGTCCGAATGGCGGGAAGACACAGTGTGGCAGACGGTTAAAATATGTTGTAAGTCTGAAAATATTTCTAGACTAGATGAAGCCAATTCTACAGTCAACTGCACACAACTACGCATTTTTAAATTGACTGTTAACACTTTGATACAGTATCACATGGCATGAAGTGGGGAGGTGTGCACGAAACACGAATGTGTTTTAATTCCATTCCCGTCTGCTCCCAAAGGGATTCCTCCCGCAGTTGTTTTTGTTCTTTAAAGTTAAATAAATGTTTTCAGAGCCGTGGGTTGCACATCATGCAACTAAAGCAGCTATCATGCAGCTATGCAGCTAAAACCACCCAGTGGCTACTGTCGACATCACATCCTCCGCCCATCATTAAGCTTTAAGGAGCTTCTGTGACGTTATGCATGCTCTCAGTTTCAGAAACAACATTTTCAGCTGAGCCACCAGCTTGCCCACACGAATGCATTTTAAACGTTGGTACATCCATAAATAGTGTAACACAGTCCGTACAGTGTTTTGCTTTTTTTTTAGTTTTTTGTATTTATTTTTTGTTTGTGATTGTTACAGCCCAAAATGCTTGATTTTGCTGCGGCTTTTTTTTTTCTTTTTTTTTTCAAAATGTGTGATAAAACTTGTGGAGTTTTGTGCTTTTTTTGTGCAGAAAACTACTTGAATTGGCGAAATTGCAACTGCACAAAATTATTTTGCACCATGTCTTTCACCATGATAGTTATTGGTAAATGAGAGCTGTAAATTGGTAAATTTTTAGCTGTACTCATGTGTGACGCATGTGAACTGAAGAGGGCTGTGGCTGAATGTGCATTGTGATGACATCACATGACACGTCTTGGCCGAAATCTGTGGAAAATCTGCTGTAATTTTGAAAAATTGCAAGCTCCTCCAAATATTGCGGGGTTTGCTTGACTTTGTGTTAATTTCTGTGATCGCAAAATTGTGAAATCCTGGAGGGACTGGTAACATGATTAACTGCATATGCTGAAATACAGTTTAATGTGTTCTTTCTTGCACAAATACAACCCCAATTCCCAAAAAAGTTGGGACTGTGTAAAATGTAAATAAAAACAGAATGCAGTGATTTGCAAATCTTATAAACCCATATTTTATTCACAATAGAACATAGAAAACATATCAAATGTTTAAACTGAGGAAATTTTTAATCTGACGGCAGCAACAGGGCTCAAAAAAGTTGGGACGGGGGCAACAAAAGACTGGAAAAGTAAGTGTTACTAAAAAGAAACAGCTGGAGGTTAATTGGCAACAGGTCAGTAACATGATTGGGTATAAAAAGAGTATCTTAGAGAGTCTTTCAGAAGTAAAGATGGGCAGAGGTTCACCAATCGGCCAAAAACCGTGTCTACAAATTGTCGGACAATTTCAGAATAATGTCCCTCAACGTAAAATTGTGAAGACTTTCAATATCTCATCATCTACAGTACATAATATCATCAAAAGATTCTGAGAATCTGAAGAAAATGTCCTGAAACAATAGTAGACATGCTATGCTAATACACAATATCACAACATTTAGTTTTACTGATGTTTTGCCAGAGAAGCACTTGAGCCATATTATGAAAAACAGCCATGTTTTAGTAATTTAATGAGGAAGAGGAGGAAACATTCAATAGGTACAAAAATAGATTTTAGCTTCCAGGTTAGTTAACAAGTTAACATTTACAGTGGGTAACAATAAAAATACAAAAGGACTGATACCTAAAAATATAATACACAATATACATAAAAGTGTCTTGCAATGTTCATTGTTTAATGTGCATCATATCATCCAGTGCTCATTTCCATTTTCATTTTTCTTTATAGGAATATTCCAATGGTCCTTGGGTCCAGATCATTCTTTACTTTGACTTTTGAGATCCACAACTTTGTTTGAAGTCATGTAATTAGCTGGTTGAAGCTGAATTAAGTGGGTTGGGGCACAAAAAAAAAAAAAAACATACCACTGACTAAACGAACATAGCAGACACAGTTGTACTTTTAATTAACTGTCAAGCTTACTACACAGTGAACTTATTAATGTTAAAATATGCAAAAGAGAGTACCTGTAAGATTTTCAAAAAGAACACAAATAGTTGTTGTTTTTAAATGAGAGATAAAACTTCATAGTTTCTGAATTGAAATCCAGTCTGAAAGTGAGCATTTACACCTACACAGGCTAATTTAATTACATTATTGAGACACAGTCTCCTACAACACGTCATGTCACTTCTGCTATTGCATGGAAATTTCATCCACAAAAGGAAACAGAATAAATCTCCTTTTCAGCTAAATCACAAGATAAAGCATCCTTCACATAAAGGACCCAATAATCGCTGGTCAAATGTCCATCACACAAGCGTGAGTGAAGTTTGAATCTCGGCCTGTCCTCCCTCTTGGCAGTGAGACATCATGTGCGTCTCTGATAAACAAAACACAACAAAAAGCAAAATAGAGACGTGGTTCTATCCGCTGGCCGGTGCTGTGACATCTGCCAGAGGTGCTGAAATGGTTCAGGAGATGGCCAGAGCGTCTATCTCCCACTGAGCACGCAGACCCACGCCATTACAGCACGCTGAATGATGCAAAACAGATGATAAGATCTGGGCCAGGCTTGACTGACATTACACCAAAACCTAATGTAGCTAAAGGTGTGTATCTGTGTGTGTGTGTGTGTGTGTGTGTGTGTGTGTGTGTGTGTGTGTGTGTGTGTGTGTGTGTGTGTGTGTGTGTGTGTGTGTGTGTGTTTGTGTGCGAGGACAGCGGCAGGGTCTGACTGACACACAGATTAAGCACTCTGACAGGCCACACAATAAAGCCGTCAGAAGCAGTGACACACTGGACGGAGAGAGAGAGGGATGAATTGTCACTCTGTCACACACGATGCGTCTCCTCATCCCTGATGGCCTTCAGCACACCGTGGGAAAAAAACAGGACTGACGCTTTTTTGGGATGCACTCTTTATGTTTCGGGAGATTTGGGACACTGTGTGGGACGCTTGGTTGGACCTGTAACTACACGTAAATCAGTGTGACAAACTAGACTGATAAACTAGAGAATAAATGGTGTGAAGGAGGAAAGCTAGTCTTCTTACTGTGCACAGGCAGGTAATCAACCAGAAATGAACGTGTTTATTCATTCTTAAATGAATAAATGGACTGTGCCACTTCAGGGCTTTATTCGGATCCTTTAGATTTCAGGGAACTCTTGTCCCTGAGGGAAGATCCTTAAGGGTCTTACACACCTTCGCAGTTTACCTTGAAATGTCGTTTACTTTTAAAACTTATTTTAGGTACTTTCTGTAATTGGACTTTAAGGACTATTGTTATACTTTTTGTTACATTATTATGTTCATCTTAAGGAACAGAAATATTCCTGTACATTAAAAAAAAAAAAAAAAAGGTATTTATTAAAAAAATTAACAAACACAACGTGTTTCTATTCAAATACACTGGGTAAGACAAACATAATGTCACTGTACATGAATTTTGTTTTATTTTTAAGCTGAATTGACTGGCAAAGATAAAAAAATGTCTGTTTCTTTTTTCTTTTTTTAATTGAACAGATTTTTGGAGACTGTGGAAATTCAATGGCTAAGATAAAAAAAAAAGTGCATTTACATTTTTTCCTTAAAAAGTTAAACAAAAATATCTCCCTGTTTTGTTTCATTTTCACCATTTTTAAAAAAAAAAACAAACTTCACCAGCTGCTATTGAAAATCACTGACTAAGATAAAAAATAAAAGTGCCTGTATATTTGTTTATTTATTTCGCCCCTTTTTTGTCTTTTAAATTAGCAAATGTTTGTGCAAGTATCATCAACTGTTACTGAAATTCATTGGCTAAAATAATAATTTAAAAAAAATAATCTACCCATCTATCCATGCATCCGTCCATATGTCTGTCCGTCTGTCTGTCTGTCTGTCTAATAGACTGACATTCACTAATATAATGCTACAAATGTGGGAATACAGTCAGTACTAAAGAAATTTTTAAAAAATCAATTACATTCAAAAGCGTATTGGACAATTTGTGCCAATGAAGAGAGTGAAGCAAAATCATCTGCATCAGACTGAAAAATTCAAAATCCTTCTTCTCTCTCTCTCTCTCTGTCTCTCTCTCTCTCTCTCTGTCTCTCTCTCTCTCTGTCTCTCTCTCTCTCTCTCTCTCTGTCTCTCTCTTCCTACCTTTAACCTATGTCTCTCTCTCCCATCTGCACTGCGATGGTTAGAATACAGCAAGCTACCAAAAGATGGCAATGTTGGAGTGCTGAATTCCAAAGCTACCTCTCTGTCTGTCTCTCTCTCTTACGCTTTCGTTCCTTCCCTCCCTCTCTCAGGCTGACCCTGGATGGAGCACCCTGCCATCCTCCTGTTCGTTTCTCCATCCCTCCATTCTGCCCCGCTTTTCTTCTACTAACCTGCCGAGTTATTCTAGTCTCCATCGCCAGCAGCTTCACGATCAGCAGCAGATTCAGTGTGAGCAGGTTAAGGGTCAGTCAGTGATTTCTGGGGAGTTGATATTAGGGAAAAATCTGGGAGAGAAGAAAGAGATATGCGTATAATTGATACTCGGCTTTGAGAAATGGATGAAATTTAAGTGGCCATTTTTAAGCTTGTGGTTGAAATTCAAGTTGTAGTAGTTGTTTTTATTTTTCTTGATTTGAACCTTTTTCAGTTTTATATGAATGAAGCTGTACGAAAAAAAAAAGAGTATGAATGCTAGTCCCGCCCCTAACCATAACCTTATATAGAAAATGGCCACAAATGAAGCCTTGAATTTGTTATAAATTTATAAGAATGAGACCATGATGATTTTTTCTTTCCACATTGCTCTTTCAAATCTACTTTCTCTTGCTTGTTGACTATAAGTTCACATATTTCTACAGTATTCATTTGCACGAGCGCTGAACATAGTATACCGAGAGACACAAATGTTTGACTTAAGTTCCTCGTCTGCTCTCCTCGCTTATTTGTGACGTGTAATTACTGACGATAGGAAGACATTACCATGCATTTTTACAGCAGCCAAATGGACACACAGCAGGATAGCAATTCAGCTGCTATTACCACACTGAACTCCTCCAAAATACCTCCCTCTTAATGGGTTATAGAGCCGCATCCTGCAGGGAAAGGGTTAAACGAACAGGGTCCGTCTGCAATAAATTGCCACTCTCTACTAAATTGCATCCTTCTGAGCATCTTTGGAGGGGTGATGTGGTGAGAAAAGAAAGCTCCTGAAAAGTGGGAAGATGTCACGTTTTTATTAATTGTCATGAAGTGCTCAGCTTAAGAAAGCTGAAAAAATTACAGAGAAGCTTTAAATTGGATTGCCACTGTTCCCTAATGTGTGTGTGTGTGTGTGTGTGTGTGTGTGTGTGTGTGTGTGTGTGTGTGTGTGTGTGTGTGTGTGTATGTGTATAAAGCCACAGCTTCACTCTACACATTCACTCTGTAGCTGCTCCACTTGGTGTTAGTGTATGTGTCACACGTGGCTTATTGCCTGCGAGCAGGTAGCGTCAGGAGCACTCTGTGTTCAGGATGTTCCTGTGCTCTCTGAGCTCATGCGTGTGTCACACAGCTGCGGTGCTGAATGTTGATTGGCTCATGTGTGAATATGTTTTGTACATCTTGATCTTTCTCTGTTTGTGCATGTGTGTGTGTGTGTGTGTGTGTGTGTGTGTGTGTGTGTGTGTGTGTAGGCCCAGTTTCTTTACCTGCTGTTAATTGCTGTCAGACTCGTTTTCTCTCTGATGCAATACGCAGGTGAGGTAGATGGTATTTTTTTTTACAGTCCAGATTTAATTTCATGACTTGTGAACATGCATAAAATAAACAGAACTCATTAGCAATGCTTTCTGTAAAATGAATGCCAATATTTAATATTTATAATCTCAGAAAGTCAGTGTTAATTCATCATAAATAGTGTTAAAGGAATAAACACTGCTTTAATTAATAATATGAAAAGAAAATACTAAAACAAATCCACAATATACAAATACGAGTCAAGGTATTATTGTTATTATTATTATTATTATTATTATTATTATTATTATTATTATTATTAGTAGTAGTAGTAGTAGTAGTAGTAATTAATTAATTGATTTATTTATTTGTTTTTAATTCAGTCAATTGTTTGGTTCCAGCAGTTATACCAACATTGCCTGAGATTAGCAGATTATCAATATCTATAAAGATTTTATAATTTCATTTATGATAATTGAAGTGTCTTTTAGTCATACATGGAGTAAACTTTGTTAAATGCACGTGTTGAATTTGAACAACTAATGCAGGTGTGTAAAAACGACTTATTATGCTATACTAATACTGACGTTTGTAGTTAGTTAATGTTAACTCATGCTACAAATCATGTTACTTAAAGGCACTACAATGTAAATTGAATTGAAAATGATATTTTATAATGTTTTCAGTGAAATCCCATACAAAACCTTCAATAATGCTTCTGTCTCATGTCATATCATGCTGCTTTTTATAGACTCCCAGAGTTTATCCAAGACATGTGGGAGAGGCTGAAAAGACCAGGTGTTTACAGTGGGGTAGAAAAAGAAAGACAGGGCAGTTTCACTGGGGCAGGTCATCATGTGTGTGTGTGTGTGTGTGTGTGTATGTGTGTGTGTGTGTGTGTGTGTGTGTGTGTGTGTGTGTGTGTGTGTGTGTGTGTTTGAGAGAGAGAGAAAGAGAGAGAGAGAGAGATAGCACAAGCGAGTGAGAGTCAGGTGGCCTCCAGCCTCAGGCAGACATTGTTTATTGCTTATTGTATTGCTCGGCCCGACACACTCAAATAAAACAATAGCGTCTAGGGACAGTTCATTCTAAATATTGTTCTACTAGAGAGGGAAAAAAAAGGTGCTTGTATTTTGAAGTATCGACAACACATTTTTCTTTAACCTTCCCTTGCTTTTGTGTGGAATTTAATATTGTATTGTATACATTTTCTCCTTTCAAAGTCTGCAAAACAATCATTTTTTCAAGACTATGAACTGTCTCTGATTTGTCTATATTTTTGAGCATCTCTTTTTCTAGCTCAGGATTCTTTGGCTTTTAGTTAATCGAAGGATGCCATGTTTAAAATAATATTAGTGATTTATAACGTCTGTGCTTCAGAATTCGAGCGATTGGGAGTCTCTCATCCCCCCCCCCCACTCTCTCACTAAACCTAATCCCACAGTTCCTCCTCTACCTCTCTCTTATGCCAGTCACATTTTCTAATTAGCTCTCCCCGTGGAGGAAGAAGATGGATTATATTTTAATATCTTGGGCCTAAAATTAGTTTATATTTTAGCAAGTTAGCACTTTGCCGAAGCTGATTTACTCTTGAAGCTGGAAAAATCCGTGAGCTCGCAATTAATCATTGCTCCGCTCTTCCTCTTTAAGGAGGAGGAAGGGAAACCAGAGAAATGAAAAAGAGAGATGAGGGAAGAAAAAAAAAAAGAAAGAGAAAAACCCTGCCCAATCAAAGTCAGTGATCGTGATAGTGTAAACACACAGTTCAGATCATTCAGAAATCAGCAGTCCGGCATTGTGCTGAGTGTGACAGTCTGTGTGATTGTCTGTGTGATTGTGACAGTCTGCTCGTGTGATTGTCCTTTACACTCTTGTTATTAATTACTTCAACAAAGCAACTCTGACCGAGACTAATTATTGACACTGTATGGTTAAACACAGCCTGTGTGTTTGAAATGCCTTGCCTTTGCATATGCCCCCGTGCTTCTTTAAGGTGCTACAAACTACCCCTGGTGATTTTTTTCTTCCAGTCAGCCAGGAGTCAGTGGGCCGTTATCCGATTAGAGCCTTACACACACCCATCCATCACTCCTGGGGGCTTCTGGACCACGCCGATCACAGCAGGCACAATGATGCAAGACACTGAGGGGCCATGGCTACTACTACATGCACAGGCAACACTACACACTGCTTTCTTATTTACTGAAAGGGCTAAATGCTGTTAGCCTGGTTTGGGAAAGCTTGACACAGCACTTAACAGGGCTAATACTTTACTGACAACACTGCTGCTGATCTGGTGAATCATAAACCTTTCACAATTTTCTCTTTCTGTAAAGTCACACCATTGAGCAGGTCACAGATCGTTTCATTACCAATGACCTGTCATTTTGGGAAAATTTGGAAGATTTTTTGTTTATTTTAAGAACTTAGTAGCATGATGGTGCAGCAGGTAGCCTTGTCTCCTTACAGCTTCAGGCCTTGAGCTTTGGTTACTGTATGTGTACAGTTTTGTACATTCTCCACATACCCGTGTGGGTTTCCTCAGGGTTCTCCAGTTTCCTACCACCTCCCAAAAACATGCCAGTAGGTAAATTGGCGATGCTAAATTGCCCCAAGGGGGAATGAGTGTGCTAATGGTGCCCTGTGATGGAGAGGTGTCCTGTCCGTGGTGTATTGCTGTGTTCCTGAGGTCCAGCATTACCCTGACAATAAAATCACAAAAAAACAGTTCCTCAAGATGAATGAATGAACAAAAATGTTCAAGTAAAACAAGCAAAAAGAAGGACCAGAGTTGCTCTAAGTATGGGTAACAAAGAGCAGACCTGAGGAGAAACCATCACTTCCTGTGTGTGGTCCAAATAACTCTGACACACCCATGTGGTCCACTAAGGAAAAGAAGATCAGCTTTGTGGAGCTGACTGTACCATTGAAGTAGGGATATGAAGAGACAGCTATAATGAAAAATGCACCAGATACCAAGATCTAGTCCATGGATGCAAGGTCATGCGATATGATTCCCTTTCTAAAAAATCAGTAATTCATTTTCAGTTATGATAAATCCAGAACCATCACACATGAAGAGGCAATTTAACCAGTCCACTTAACAGTATGAATTTGATCAGTCAGAGGAAACTGGAGAACCTGGAGGAAACCCATGCAGGGAGAACATATGAAACTCCACACAACATAGGATTGAATCAGGGACTCTGGAACTGTAAGGTGGCAATACTACCTTGCCACCATGCCACCCCATCTGGAAATTGCAGTCAGGAATAAAGCTGATAGGAGAAAGAGAGAAAGAAAAGCTGCTCACAGGTTAAAGGATGCAGCCTGTTGGATATCAAACCAGAGTTACTGAAATATTCCAGAGTTTTTCTATCCTGATTTTTAGCTACCGCATATGTAGTGTCTGTGGGAATACAACAGACAAAAATTTTGACACATTTATCCAATAACAAGTTACACATTAGCACTTTATCCTGGTCAGGACTGCAGTGGATCCTGGGAACACTGAGTGTGAGGTGGGAATACACCCTGGACAGTACGCTAGTCCATTGCAGGACAACAGAAAAGCTGGTTGCTATAAAGCCACTGCCTAAGGGCTGTTGTTGGTGTACCAATAAAAGTCATATATTTTTGTAAATCGCTTTTTGGAAATTTGAAAATTATGCACTAACTCTGAACAAATATTACTTTTTTCAGAGGGAAGAATGTTTGGATATACTGTAACTCAGTGAAGTAGTAGGTTATAAACACAACCAACAGGAAAGCTTAAGAATGTAGAATTACTTTTCCAACTTGGACATTCATCTCGTATGTGTCTCATTCTAAGACCTTTTTTCTTGAGTGCAATGGCTGTCATTTTAAATTTGTTCGGAAGCAGTGTATTCAAATAAGCAGTGTATTGTAAATGATTCTGTGAGTATTTTTTGCATTTCTCAATACTTTTTGAAATTCTTTGCATACAGCAATTCCTTGGTACAGTAGCTCTTCTGTAGAATCGGACCAGATGGGCTAGCCTTTGCTCTCCACAAGCATCAGTGAGCCTGGGGCGCCCATCACCTTGATGCCAGTTCACTGGTTGTCCTTCCTTGGACCACTTTTGGTAGGTACTAACCACTGCATACTGGGAACACCCCACAAGACCTGTTGTTTTGGAGATGCTCTGACCCATTCTTCTAGCCATCACAATTTGGCCCTCAGATCCTTAGGCTTGCCCATTTTTCCTGCTTCCAATACATCAATTTCGAGAACTGACTGTTCACTTGCTGTCTAATATATCCCACCCCTTGGCAGGTGCCACTGTAACCAGATAATCAATGTTATTCATGTCACCTGTCAGTGGTTTTTATGTTATGGCTAATCAGTGTATGCTATATATGTGGTAGAAAGAGACTCAGTAACCACTTTATCCTGCTCAGGTCACAGTTGATGCAGTGCCTATCCAGTGCCACAGTGGATCCAGTGCCTATCCAGTGCCACAGTGGATCCAGTGCCTACCCAGTGCCACAGTGGATCCAGTGCCTATCCAGTACCACAGTGGATCTGGTACCTATCCAGTGCCACAGTGGATCCAGTGCCTATCCAGTGCCACAATGGATCCAGTGAGTAAACACTGGGCATAATGCACCCCATTCACACCCAGGGGCAGTTTAAGATCACCAATCCACCTACTGGAGTGTTATGGTAAATCTATGAGAAACTTTAGAAACTTTTGGCACCGTGTGATGATGTCTCCACTTCGTCAAGGTCAAGATATTATCTGAAGGAAAGACCTTCTGGGATGTATTTAAATATATCACCATATATATATATAATTATATACACATTGGCTGTATGTCACTTGAGAAAAGTTTTGCACTTGTGAACACTTTCCTGGTATAGGTGTTCACTGATCTGACTGCTAATACCGAGGCTACATCTCCAGCACCCGTTCCCCATCCTCGCCCATACACCAGGGATCAAAAGGATTTCTGTTTCTGTCCACTGTTCTTTCTCTGTCTCTCCACTTTCCCTCTCTCCTCTCTCCCTGAGCGGCGAGGCCAGTCTCATATGTGTGTGTGTGTGTGGTGAGTGTGTGTGTGTGTGTGTGTGTATGTGTGTGTGTGTTGGCCCCTGGGTGAGGGTGAAGGTGTGTCGGGTCTCTGTGCCGCTCTGGCTTCATTAATCATCAGCGGCAGGCTTAGTGGTCACCCCCCCGCCCCCTTTCCTTTCCCCTCCTCCTCCATCTCTTCTCCTCCTTCTACTCCTCCTCCTCCTCCTCCTCAGTCCCCTGGATTACCCCGGTCTGCTGCTGAAATGTCAGCCCAAATCTGAGTCTTGATGCAGATAATCATTTCAATAATATTTCTCCATTTGTGGCCCCTGTGCCAAGGGAATAGTGCTTGCTCCTCTGTCAGGTAGCGGCAGGCTGCAGTTGGTGAAGGGGAGGGTGGGGGGTGAAGCTTGACTCAGAGCCAGATGGCTTAGTCCCGCTCTCAGCATATGTTCAACAAGCTCATGCGCTAACACAGTTTTTTTTATTAATTTGAGCGTGAGAGAGATGCATATAGTATATTTACCCGACTCTCTCTACCACCACCACCAGCCGCACCACCAGCAGCACCACCACCAAGTCCTCGTACCATAATCCCTCCCCAAGAGCCTGTAGGTAAGGGAGTGTGCCAGGCAGGATGAGAGACAGTGGAGTGGGCTTAAGTCGCTTTATATGATGCTTATTACAAATGTCAAGTCATCCGGCGTGTTCGCGAGAGTAGCGGAGTGGAGTTTGATTTGAAAATCAACACACCTGGTTTATGTGGATGATTATTAAACGTGAACTAATGGCTCCCAGCAGGCTTCTGCATCCAGATTTGAATATTAAATATTCGCTGCCTGGGTGATTATTACCGAGTGAGCTAAATTGGCATTTATTGAGTCAGAAAAAAGTGCTACGAGCACTTATACATCTGGGGGTAAATGGTGTTACTTTATTTACTGGCTTGCCATGGATAAAGCATTAAAGCACTTTAGGGCAGTGGTAGCTCAGTGGTTAACATGTTAAGCTACTGATTGGAAGGTCATGAGTTCAAATTCCAGCACTGCCAAGCTGCCCCTGTTGGGCCCTTGAGCAAGGCCCTTAACCCTCAATTGCTCAGATGTATAAATTAAATAAATGTAAGTCACTCTGGATAAGGGCGTCTACCAAATGCCATAAATGTAAATGTGTTTTATACCCCCCCCCACCCCATACACACACACCACCATTTTCTATGTTCAACATGATCCACGAGAACTCTTCTTCTATTTCTTCTTCTTCGTCTTCTTCTTCTTCTTCTTCTTCTTCTTCTTCTTCTTCTTCTTTGTGTGACTTATTCTCTTCAGAGAGGGTGGGAGAGGGAGGCGGTAAAATGTCAATAGAGATAGTGAGTGAGAGAGGGAAGGCTTGGCTAATTAGCACCCATTTAGATTTTATGATAGCTTGGAGATGGGCTGCACTGACAGAGAGCAGTCTAGTTACATATTGTTGCAGCCTGAGGGAACCGTAGGAAAATGCAGATTTATTGGACCTATCATACCAGCATATTTCATTTGCCATTATGAGGTGCCGTGTCCGATGATGCCCAGTTATTTATTGCAGATGAAATTGGGAAAAGCTTTGAGGAGCACAGAGGTGTCTGATCTATTTCATGTTAACTGTTTTAGATACGCGTGAAACTGATTCTGTACGATAAATAGACATCTGTTCATTTATTTATCAGACATACTTTTAATTCGTACATTTTTTTTTGTTTTAGCATCATTTCGTTTGGAGATGGCAATATTTGTCTTTCATGATCATAAATATAAGCTATGAGGTTTTTCTTAAAAATATCTAGATTTTTAGTTTTGCCACATTTTTAGTTAAAAAAGTCATGAAATAAATAAAATTAGGTAATAAAATGATGAGGTAATCTTTAAGCCTAAAGAAACCCTATGATATACATATATGGGTTATGCTTTGCATAGTAATATCAGATATTTATCAGGAATATGGAAGTCCTTAATGTGCTCAGAAGAAGGAGAAAAAAGAGAATATATATGTATGCATGTATGTACAGTATATTCATTTTTTTCCCCTTTAATGTATAACTTACTTCTTCCTCTTGAGTAATGTCCTGCCCTTCTGTAGTTGTCCTTATAAACCTCTCTAAGGGGCTTAAGTCCAAAAAAAGAAAAAATAAATAAATAAGAAAAAGGACAAAGAAGAGAAAAAAAGGAAATAAAGACATACTACATATACAGTACTGTGCAAAAGTTTTAGGCACATGCAAAGAAATGCTGTAGAGCAAAGATGCCTTCAAAATAATGAAATTAAATGTTTCTATACTTAAAAAAAAAATTCATAAAGAGCAGTAAACAGTAGTAAATGAAACAAAGTCAATATTTGGTGTGACAAAAAAATAAAAATAAAAATCCAGTGCCAATTAGTGCAGTTTTATAAGGAAATGGGCTGGTAAGTTTTATTGAGCATCTTGCAGAACCAGCCACAGTTCTTCTGGAAACTTTGACTTTCGCACTCGCTTCTTATTTCTGCAGCAAAACCCAGCAGCCTTCATTGTGTTTATTGTCTGAAAAGTGTCTCTTACGTAATATGCTGCTTTCTTTAATGACATACAAACATTTTTCTGTCAAACATTTCATTTTGTGCTAGAAAACTAATGTTTGGGAATCTAAAATGTTTTTGTACTGACTTGATCATGTAGAAGTCATAAAATAAAAAAAATCTATAACAAAGTTTGTACTAAAAAAAATAGGGTGCCTAAAACTTTAGCACAGTACTGTATATATATATATGTAAATAAATATACTGATTCAGTTCTGACTTCCTCACAGTTACCTGTGTCTGCAATCTTCATAAGTTAAGGCAAGTTACAGTATCTGAAACATCCTAGTCATGATAATGGTGTCCTTTGAGACAATGTATGTCATATGCAAGATCCATGTTGTGTCAGACATCACACACTTCCACACCATGGATAAAAAAATATGTCAGTGGATCAGAAAACACGATAAAAAAAAAAAAAAAAAAAAAAAAAAAAATGATCGAGTATCACTGTATAGTTTCAGGTGAATATATAAGGGTGATATTATATTCAGTATCAGATTTGATCTTTCCTTGTCATAAACATCTACATTACATGCTATGTAGTTTGTAGATGATGCAAACGTTATTGTTTTTTATTAGCAGGGAAAGAGAGAGGAAGAAAGAGGTTTTTGCGTTACAACTGATCTAAAATGTCTTACATGCCTGTCTGTCCAGTATGGATAAGCTGTGCTTATTGTTCTACCACTTTCTGCTGACATATTTTGCTAGAGAACAAAAGACAAAAAGCAGAAAAGAGCAGAAGACGTAACTGATGTCGTCCTTTTATCTTAAAACCTCTTCCTGTCATTTTTCCTCTCAAACACACTCCTGTGTTCTGCTCATGTGTGTTTGGTAATATTTGTTTACTACATCCCTTAAACCCTTGGATGTTGGTATTTATCCTATTTACACATCAATATTACTCAGCCATAAGGACCAAAGGAGTGGCATTTAGGTGCTTGTACGTGCTGGTATTAAAAATGTACTCGGAGTGTGTGGGGAGTGTGTTAGGGGAATAGCCGGAGCTCTGGACTCCTATTACCCAGAATAAAAGTGTCAGCCACCTTAATTACATTCATGCCTAACCTGCGTTGCTTTTACTGCCTGCTCTATTGCAGTGGCAGCACTGGGAAACTTTCCATCACACTGTGTAAAAAAAGTGTGTATCAGAGCAGCGGTGTGAATACGGCTAAAAATTCTTTCTAGAGGTTTCATTATGGGGATTCTGATTGACTTCTTATTGGATTCTGTTTTTTTTTTTTCTCTTTTTTTTGCTGGATGTATTCATGTAATAATGATCTGATTTTTTTTTTCAAAGAAGAACACTGAGTACAGTTCTTATTTTATTCACTTTACCTCAACCACAGCTTGTTTTGATCTTTAAAAAGTTGATATGAGTTGCTCATTTTTTATAGATAGCATATATTTGCAATGGGTTAGCAACAAAATATGGTTGCTAGACATTCAAGAGTACCATCATAATGTTTCATTATATAACATGTTTATAATGCTTACAGCAATTAGTACTGGGACTGTATCATGGCTTGTGTGTTTTTGGGGTGTTTGGTATTTTATGTGTTTGTCATTTATGTGTTTAGTATTTTATGTGTATGTCATTTTTTCCTGTCTAACGCAGGTTTGTTTTATTTCCTGGCCACAGTGCCATTTTTTGTGAACTCTGGAAATAAAATATTTTTTAAAATGTATTATTATACATGCATATCTTCCCTAATCTGATTATGGTCTTTATGGTGATTATGGTCAGTTTACTATACTGTAATTGCATTTCATAATGATGAAAAAAAAGCAGTACAGCAGTAGATATCCTGTCAGGATTTTGATCTCCATCAGCAATTTGTTAAACTGTTTTGAACTGAATAATGCATTTCAGCATATATTACGGGAGAATTAACATTAGACGCATTTCCGAAAAGTTATTTACATCTCACGCAACTTTTTAACCAGTTTTTCAATCCACAAAACGTGTGTGTGTCAGAGTGTCCATGCATACCCTTACATTTGATTTTACAGTTGGTCTTTATTTAAATCCTTTAAAAAGTGTTAAATCCCTACAATTTGACTTCCAATGTTCTGTGATTCTTAAAATAATAATATACTGTATAATGATGTCATGATTGTGCAATCTGCATGTCATAGTGTTTGTATGATAAGAGTACTTATGGTACCACCATCTTTTGTCACGTTTTAAGACATCTGTGTTGTAAATACAGCCGATGCAACATCAGCAATCACCATTGCTCATGCTTCACTGACACTGTTGTATGTTTGTGCATGGGTTTTCTTTATATTTAGATTATATATGTCTTCATAATAATTATCTGTACTGTTCCACCCATGGTGAAAAACATGAAATGTGTCAGCAGCTTGTATTTGTCCAGCCTGCCTTGATTCAACACGTCTTACTCCATCATTATTAAGACTCTAGTAATTTTTTCACATATTACTGTTACCAATTCCAGGAAATCCTCTGCTGTAGTGGCTGTGGCCCCTCGCTGTGCCCTGCGATCATACTGTTAGTATTTGCTAGGATTTTCACCATATGCTTTATTACAACAAATCATACCAATCAAATGAAAAAACAGGATTCTAGAGCAGAACGGAGGAGAAAACACGAACCGCTCTTAGGGTTCTTCTTCCAACTTACTGCCAGAAAATAACATGAGATTGACACTACAGCACATTCATAGTTTGGAGATTCACATTATCCTTTGTTGCACTTTTGTGCCATCGTCACTGGAGTTATCTGTTGAGATCAGCTGGGACAGATGATGGATTAATATCAGCCAGCATTTTATTAATCTTATTAATGTTTCTTATCTTAATCTTAATGTTTATTTCTTTGCTGATATCGGTTTGTTGGAAGCCAACAAAAGACATGTATTTCTGATATATAAATGAATTTTTTTTTTCTATAAAGGAAATACCAATGAAAAACAAAAAAAAAATAAAACACATTATAGAAAGGACAGCACTAAAATCCTTTTGATTTTATCACTCGCATTATGCACGTACAGTCAACAAAAACTCAACTGTACTCTCTCAATCATTACTCTTGAGTTACTCGGTAGGTTTGAATGCTGCACCTCCTCATCCATAATGTTTAATGTGATGCAGTCTCTGAGGAAAGGGTGGAGCGGGAAGAGGGTCAGCATCCACCCCTCTCTCCCACACAGTCTCCTCAGCCAAGGATGGATGCTTTAACCGAGGAGCATCTTGACCTATAGAGCGATCAGGGTACCACCGATACGCTCCTGTTTATTCCTGGATATGGATCAGCGCTCGGAATATGTCTACATCCTCTCAGGCAATTTCACACAGTGGAGGAGAGCGTGGGTGGCACAACAAGAGCCATCCCTCACTCTACTCCTGCTCATCTCCTGTCCAGTGACGCACACACAAATACACTCACGCATGGAGAACAGCGACCAGTGGCGTAACAACACAAATCTACAGTCTGTTAGTTGAAGAGGACTACGGACTCGGTCAGTCAGGACATCTTTGATGTTTCCATTTCTAGGCCAGTCTGAGAGGTTAGCATTGCATGCCTTCTTGACCTCCATCTCTGTATCAAACTTATTTCCTTTTAGAAGTTTTTTTCCAGTAGTGCTGACTGGACTACATAACCAGGATGAACACATGTTTTTGAAGCCCCCATGTGCGATCATGTCAGACCCTGAACCATGCTAAAAATAAAGGATTCTTCCTGAGAGTGAAGGCAAATGCACTCATGTGAATTATCCGTACAGTAATTAATTTGTTTTAATGGCTTCGATCATGACAACCACGTTTGCCATAAACACTATTTATGACGGGCATTATGCTTTTCTCTGTGTGTACCCCTGATATTCCCGCGACCAGCCGTCTCCTGCAGATAAATGCTACACGCTTTCGCTGCTCTAATTAGAAAAAGAAGTGTGGAGCCGAACCATCCTCCTCTCTCAGTTTCTACACTGTGTGTCCTCTCTTAGTCAAGCACTGCAATCAAACTTCACTTACTGATCTCACGCTTCAAACCAGAGCTGCTCCTGTCGCAAAAATAAGATCCAACTTCATGCCCAATTGATCAAATTACTCCATGTTTGCTTTCTCTTCCTTTCTTGCTTTGTGTAGTAGTCAGTTTTTGCCACGCAGTTAATTAACGTTCATGGTTTTAATTAAAGTTAATGACCATGGAAACCTCACATCACTTTGTATTCTCAGACAAACTCCCACCATTGTGGTGCTCGCCATTCATACTTCCTTAACACGATGGAAGATTCCACCATCAGGCCTAGGGCTTAGCCAATTACAGAATGTTAATATGGGCTATAGGCTGACCTTCTCCTGGTGTTCATAGGTGTGACCCACTCATAAGGAGCCAGCATGTTCCAAGACTCAGATGGCACGCTAGCTCCCTTTTTCAGTTGAGGGAACTTTATAAGGAGTGATATGAAAGCAACGGGGGCCACAGGGACGCTGCTCAGGAGCGTCTCATGCTCTTCAGAGAGGAGCAACGCTTTGTTTGCTTTGATTCTGTTCAGGCCACCGCTGCGGCACAAGGGTCGGAGATTGCACGCCATCACTCCTTTGTCAGTAATCACTCCCTAGATCTTACACACACATACACACACTTCTTGTTGTTATGAGGTTATAACTGCATGATTCCAACTGCAGGACATAAGTTCAAGGTCCAGTATACGTGATGCTCCATGTCATGGACTGGCCTTTAAAGAAATCTAGGCTTGGTTCTCTGAACATCTGTTTTGAAGCTTAGTATTCAATTATATATATATATATATATATAGTACTGTGCTAAAGTTTTACGCACCCTATTTCAGATTCCCAAACATTAGTTTATATCACAAAATTAAATGTTAAAGGAAAATGTTTGTATGTTATTAAAGAAAGCAGCATATTACGTAAGAGACCACTTTTCCGACAATAAACACAATGAAGGCTGCTGGGTTCTGCAAAAATAAGAGGCAAGTGCGAAAGTCAAAGTCTCCAGAAGAAATGTGACTAGTTCTGCAAGATGCTCAATAAAACTTACCAGCTCATTTCCTTATAAAATTGCACAAATTGTACTGGAGACTACTATTTTTATTTTTTATTTTTTTGTCACACCAAATATTTACTACTGTTTACTGCTCTATGTTTTTTTTTTTTTTTTTTTTTTTAATGTAGAAACATTTAATTTCATTATTTTGAAGGCATCTTTGCTCTACAGCATTTCTTTGCATGTGCCTAAAACTTTTGCACAGTATATACATACAGTTGCAATCAAAATTATTCAACCCCCATTGCAAATCAGGTTTTCTGTCAAAATTTACAGACTTTCAGCTGTTTGCAATGAACAAATCAAACAAAACACAATGAATGCTTCAAGTGGATTCCCCAAATTCAACTGAAAATGCAACTTATAATGACTTCTCCAGTCTCAATATTATTCAACCCCCTGAATAGAATCCCTCACAACAGCACAAATATACAAAACAGGTGTTGTCTCAAGCACACTTGATGCAACTAATCAAGGGCTTCATTAGCTGCACCAGGTGTGCTTGAGCTGGAACACATGAAATACCTGAACTGGCTAGGGGCAGAAAATACATGAAATACCTGGACAGGGCAGAAAAAGGAAGCTATCAATGGCTGCAACCAGATTTCTGAGAAGGCAGGTTGTGAAAAACCCTCGAGGGACTGCAAAAGACCTGCAGCAAGACTGAGGTTTCAGTGAGCACAGTATGGCACGTACTAAATGCAGAAGGTTTTCATGCCAGAACTCCAAGACGTACACCACTACTGACCCAAAAGCACAAAAAAGTCGGTTCAAAATCATATAAATAAGCCACAGAAGTTTTGGGATTCTGTTCTGTGGAGCGATGAAACAAAACTTTTCGGAACTTTTTGGATCAGCGGTATGTCTGGAGAAAGAAGAATGAAGAAAGAACACTCTGTCCACAGTCAAGAATGGTGGTGGACCGGTGATGCTCTGGGGCTGCTTTGCATCCTCTGGCATTGGAAACCTGCAGCATGTAGAAGGCAAGATGGATTCATTGAAGTATCATGAAATCCTAGGAGAAAACGTCATGCAGTCTGTGAGCAAGCTGAAGCATGCGCGTCATTGGACCTTCCAACAGGACAATGATCCCAGGTATACCTCAAATTCCACCAAGGCTTGTTTGCAGAAGAATTCCTGGAAGATTCCACAGGGCCATCACATTCACCTGACTTGAACTCCATAGAAAATCTCTGGTGGGATTTGAAGAAGGCGGTTGCAGCACGCGAACCCAAGAGTATTACTGATAATATAATAAGATAATATAATAATGGAGGACATTGCTTATGAAGAATGGGCTAAGATTCCTCAGGAATGCTGCCAGAAACTGGTGTCTGGCTATGTATCTTGTTTGAAGCAGGTCATAACAGCAAAAGGGTGCTCTACTAAGTACTAAAGATGCTTGCCATGAAGTGGTTGAATAATTTTGATTGCAAAATTGGCTGAAGGTCAGCCATGACTGCAACACTCCACCAATCTGTGCTTTATGGCAGAGTGGCCAGACAGAAGCCTCTCTGCTTGGAATTTGCAAAAAAGCAGAGAAACAAGATTCTCTGTTCTGATGATACCAAGATTGAACTGTTTGACCTCAATTCCAAGCGTCATGTCTGGAGGAAAGCAGGCACCGCTCATCACCTGTGCAATACCATCCCAACTGTGAAGCATGGTGGTGGTAGCATCATTCTGTGGGGGTGCTTTTCAGTGGCAGGCACTGGGGCACTGGTCAGATCAATTTTTACTCTTAACTCACGAAATAAAACCATGTGCTGGGGTGACAATATAAGTTCATGTGAAGTATTTGTAAATTAAGTGCTAAATCTGAATAATTAATCTTGAATCAATCAGATTAAGAATCAATCAATCATTTGTGGTTATGCCTAGTTAAATAAAATGGAAAACAAAACAAAACAAAACAAAACAAAACAAAAAAACAACTTGACTGTACTAGAATTACTTTTAATTATATTGCCCCAGTGTTAGACAGATACAACTATGTAAGAACAGCTTTGGTATAATTTTCTATCATGACTTTTCCTGAGCGTGCAGTGGCTGCAGATTTGAATATCAAACATTTCTTAACAGAACTCAAAGACTTCCTTTAGTAAATACATTTCAAGCAAACTGTTTTGTTCCTATTGTAGGTAATTAAAAAAAATTACACATACCCTATGCATACGGTTATGGTTAATAGACAAATTGAAAAACGCAGCAGTATTCCTTTTCTATTAAGTATTAATTGCTAGTCCTGCTGCACCCCACTGTACACAGTAATAGTGAGGGTGTGAAGTCTGGCTGGAGTGCTCTCAAATGAGGTCTGCAGGATGTTTGATTATTAGGACATTGGTGTTCTAGTGTCCTCAAATCCTATTTTTATGAACATGAGTGCCAGATTCGCATGCATTGTGTGGAATTGCATATTGTTGTTGTTGTTGTTGTTTTTGTATTGCATGTAAATGCATTTATTCTGATCTTTTTCTTAGACTCTTTATAGACTCACTTCATAATTTATTTATGCTAACATGATTTTTTAAAGTCTAACTTGTCAGCAACTTAGCGAGATTTCGTGGTCATCATTTTCACATTGGCATTTGATCAATAATCTCTTGAAACTAGGTAAATTATGCAAACAAATGCAAAGCTTTTAGTCAGGATGTAAAAATAAATAAATAAAAAAAAACATTTCTCCAGAGTATGGAGTTCTGTTAGTAAAGACAAATATCAGCCAACTGGCATTTTTTTGACCATTCAGCATTAAGAAAGCGTATCTTAATCTTCAGTATCTGCAAAAGGACATACAGAGTGAACACAAGCTTGACTTGTATAAGCAGCAATGACAGAGCAATGTTCTGACCAGGGGTTTATAAAAAAGCTATTTGTATGAAACACACACTCACACACATACACGGTCACACACTCTCCACAGCAACTGGAACCAAGAAGGGAAACACACACCTTCTGTCACCGCCTCCAGCCTCGCTGCCCCCGGCAACCTGCTGCCGAGCAACGCAGTGCCAGTTGCTGTCTTTTAATTGGCCATCTGGGGAAAGCTGGATCCAGAGGCGGGACATTCATCAGGAAATGAACTCCGCCATAATCCGGCCCTCCCACAGGACAACCGCCAGCTGCAGGCAGAATCAGAGAGGACTGAGGGATGCTGGAGGACCCGCTGTGGGAGACGAGCAGCACGGTAGGCCGCTGATTGAACATGCCCTCAGTGCCTGGTGTTACACTCAGAGCGTCTGGGCCACTCTGACCCCCAAATAATCTCCAAATCACACTGAGGGATTTGTTTTTTGGAAACTTGGCAACCCTACATTTTAGAGTGGATAGTCTTGGTGAGAATGGATCAGACATGGCCTTTACTTGGCTCTCACTTTCAGTGAACCAGTATGAAAACTGACATGATAGGTTGCAGTGTATGTGTGTGTGCATGTGTGTGTGTGTATGTATGTATGTTTGTGTGTCCCTCAGAGAAAAATCGTGAACTTCACAGGTGAAATTTACACTTCACATGTTACGTTGGACACATTTTTCAGACATAGTCGAAAAATGGACATGCTTTTATTTTCACGTGATTTTAACACATCATTGTTTTTTTTCCCCCACATGTGATTTACTCCCATAAATAATTCTTTTTCAAATGTCAAATTTTAGGGTATAACATGGTGAAATCCTCCTTTGCATGTTTTTCACGCAATCATATGTTAATCACGTGAAATGATTTATCTGTGAAGGCCTTGTGTTTTTGTGAAATAGATAGATAATTAATAGATTAATTTAACTAAGCTAATAAACCACTCCGTCATTCTCAAATCATTGACGAAATGGTTTCTAAATTAATTTTCAACTCAGCTTATTTGTTTAACATTTCTTACCAGTAGAGAATCAGATTTTGATTTTAGATTTATATCCATAATCCGGGGTGATAATAACTCATTACTCTGTAGTTCTATAACTGTATAGTATAAAGTCAAACTGTACTGTGTTGAAAGGATGTTCAGTAGAAATATCTTGCGAATAAAAGTGAGTTTTGAGACGATCCTTTTTTTCAGCTTGGAAGAGGGAAATGTGTCAAAAGTCTTGTTCTTGATAGATACACACACACACACACACACACACACACACACACACACACACACACACACACACACACACACACACACACACACACACACACACACACTCACACTCACACACACTACAGATGCAGTGGATAAAGATTAGGTTGAAAAACACTATAACTATAACTAGACACTTTGATGGTAGAATGAAATGGATTATGCCAATAAAGAAAGTATTACGTTTATGTGATATGGCATGCAGAAACACACTTGAGCAGTGTATTAAGTCTGTGCGCGCACACACACACACACACACACACATACACACACACACACACACACACACATCACACTTAATCACAATCTGATTTTCCTTCAATCATTTAATCTGTCTCACAAAGTACTTTGACTTGAAATCTGATCGTGTTTTCTCTCTCCCTCACACATGCACACACACACACACACACACACACACACACACACACACACACACACACACACACACACACACACACACACAATCTTTTATTCCCTACATTAGTAAACATTGGCATTAGAATTAAACGAACCTGGAGCTCGAAGGTGGCTCCACAGTGATGTCACACACTCCTGGCCATCATAAACGACCGGTCTCACACACACACACACACACACACACACACACACACACACACACACACACACACACACACACACACACACACACACACATCACCGTGGCCCGTCAATAAATCTGGGCGGCCTCTCAGCTGTACGTCTCTATATTTCCTCCCCCTTTGCACTTTAGACAGGAAATAATTGCAATGCAAGGAGTTTTACGTTTCCCTTTCTAATTTTAAGGGTCAACAGCATTTTAATACCATTTTAAACACACAAGCCAATGTTTTTTTATGGCACATGTACAAGTGGCTTTTGATAGCCAAACCAGCCAAGCATGGTTAAAGAGAGAGGCTCTGGCAGCTGCTGCCGAGCGCCACTTAATTTAGTCTCCTGACCCAGGCTCACCTGGTCCCGCACGGAATTCATAATGCAAGTCAAGTGTGAAGAAATATGATATACAGTGTATTTATCCTAAATATTTATGCAGGACCTGACTAAAGGAGAGGCTCGCCTCTAATAAAACGAACAACATTGCCTTGTAACTCGGGCGGCGGGAGGCTGGAGGCCATGATGCCCAGAGGCATTTTTCCCAGTTACATTATCATTTTCATATTTTCATCACAGGTACTGGACTGAGCACGGTGTCCTTTTGGGTCTTTGCTTTTGTTTTATTGACTCGATGCACATTCATTTTCAGCTTCATAGATCTGAGTGATGGAAATATAAAT
>CM042535.1:9053898-9063898 GCA_023630585.1 Cranoglanis bouderius
GCGCTCTAATTGGTGTTTCGTTCCCCTTTTCTCTCACTGTCTCTGTCTTTTTTTTTTTTTTTTTTTTTCACTTGTCTTTCCTTAACTCAGGCCACAGGTATTCTGTCCATCTCTCCATCCATCCTGACATCCCGAGTCCACTCACACACACAGCAGCAGTTATTTATTTACTCAGATTCTAAAGTTTGTGGAACCGAAGTCGACCGACGCCCCAGTTTTTTAAATGACCCATCTTATGAGACAAAGATCTTTGCCATTTAGAGGAGCGAGCAGAGATGTGTTATAGCGGCAGAAATGGGCTGCGTTTGTAGGTTTTTATGATAATGTCTGGTAATATATGGAAGGGAAAGTAAAGTAAACCAAAATAAGGAAGCATAACAAATTTGAGGTGTAGGAGAAGAATTTTTAGGTTTGTTTGATTAATGGTTTGTTAGGGGGGAAAAAAAATGTTTTATGAGACCAAGAATGAATAAAAATTTGTTTAGGCAAGCTAGCGAGATCTCATTTGCATTATGCTTACTGACCCCCACTAGCTGTCATTCATTATTAGCAATGGTAGCATTTTTGTACTCCTTTAATGATGAATGTCTGTGTTGTGCACATCGCCATATATGCTAATACTACATTATGCTGTATGACTACAGAGTTATACTATACACACTTTCTACACTGGCTTTGCTTTTTTTCTATTGCATACTACTAAAGAAGACCTGATGAAATGCACAATATCTGAATTATTATGCGTTTCAAATCTTATTAATGTAATTTGGTTCTGTACGAAATTTGAGTCAGTTTTTTTTTCTTCAGCATTATGATTGACATAAATCGATGTAGCACTCTTGTAGCTAATGATATATTTTGGTTAATTATCAAGTCAAAGGCTCTGGAGAAGTGAGTCCATGCTGTTCTGATTGGAGTACTTAATTATGCTGAGAGAGAGAGAGAGAGAGAGAGAGAGAGAGAGAGAGAAAGCAGTAGTTATGGGGGAATGACACACCTGCACATGTGTGAGATGATTGTCTTGTTGAGGAGCTCTAAACATCCTTTAGCAGAGACTCGACTCTGTTTCTCGTCTACTGATCTCATCGTGTTCGCTCATTTTCACATCACCGATTGTCCACATGTTGTCCCTCCTTGTCTCAGTTTAAAGACTGAACCACACACCTCCATGTATGCTTTAATCCTGCTTGTCCTGTTTGATACTTTATAGATATTTATTTGAGGGTATTAAAAAAAATTAAAACTAGAACACTGTACCATAATTATGAAGTCTTTCTGTAAAAGACTGAGATGCATTTATCTCTTTCATGCTATTACTTACAAGCTATATGAGAAGATATGTTTTGCTGGATACATTTTTGACACATTATCTTTAATTGCACTTAAGTATAATTTCTCACTATTTTCCCCTTCCCTGTTTACACGATTCATTTATTTTACCATATAAATTTTTCACATGTAGGCCATATGCTTTTATTTTTCAAATGTCTCTCAAATAAATAATAATTTTTTTTGTCATTACATATTCTTCACAAAATAGTTCAGGTGTTCATGTCTGCAATTTCTAGGCATAAAATGTTGAAATGCACCTTTACATTTCAATCACATTCAGTATTTTTCACAAAGACAAAACAAAACTATGATTATATGTGAAATGTGCATGATTTCTTTCCTGTAATGAAAAAAACACCAGGTTGTGTGAAAACAGGTGAGCCGAAAAGGCAGGTGATTGAGAGTGAGATAATGTCCGGACTGGATTGGATTGTGGATTCATTGTGGCTCCTGAATTGGTGGTGAATTTGGCTGTGACATAAACTATGTAAGTAACATAAGGTGCATTTTATGAATATACAGTATACTGTATACAAACTGAAAGCTACTGTAATTCCAGCCTTTAAGAAGACAGCGTTATTTTTGATAACAGATAAAGTGTCCTTCAGAATAACCTATGTGCTTGTTGTGGATAAATAAGTACTACGGCACTTCCACAGCACTTAGCAGGAGAGAATAGCATTTTACCCATCCCAGCCCACCATAACTACTGTACACTTCACCTAGAATTATAATCAGTAACACACTTTCAATAATATCTGAATCCATTTAACGTCATTCTTGAAACATCCTTTTCCACAAGTCATCAATTATATATTATGAAAAATGTACATTTTTGTTCCCACAACATTCATGTAATCCTGTTACGTGAACATGTTCACCACTATGAAATATATGTACACCAATCAGCCATAACTTTAAAACCACTGACAGGTGAAGTGAATAACATTATTATCTCATTACAGTGGCACCTGTCAAGCAGTGGGATATATTTAGTCAGCAAGTGAACTGTCAGTTCTTGAAGTTGATGTGTTGAAAGCAGGGAAAATGGGCAAGTGTAAGGGTTTGAGCGACTTTGGGCCAAATTGTGATGGCTAGATGACTGGGTCAGAACATCTCCAAAACAGCAGGTCTTGTAGGATGTTCCCTGTATGCAGTGGTTAGTACCTACCAAAAGTGGTCCAAGGAGGGACAACCGGTGAACCGGTGACAGGGTCATGGGGCCCAAGGCTCACTGATGCACGTGGGGAGCGAAGGCTAGCTCGTCTGGTCTGACCCCACATAAAAGCTACTGTAGCACAAATTGCTGAAAAGGTTAATGCTGGCTATGATAGAAAGGTGTCAGAACATAGCTTGCTGTGTATGGAGCTGCGGAGCTGCAGACCAGTCAGAGTGCCCATGCTGACCCCTGTCCACCACCGAATGCATATACAATGGGCATGTGAGCATCATAACTGGACCATGGAGCAATGGAAGAAGGGGGCCTGGTCTGATGAATCACATTGTCTTATACATCATGTGGAAGGCCAGGTGCGTGTGCATTACTTATCTGGGGAAGAGATGGCACCAGGATTCACTATGGGAAGAAGGCAAGCTGGCAGAGGCAGTTCCGCTGGGAAACCTTGGGTCCTGGCATTCATCTGGATGTTAGTTTGACACGTACCACCTACCTAAACATTGTTGCAGACCAAGTACACCCCTTCATGGCAACTGTTTTCCTTAATGGCAGTGGCCTCTTTCAGCAGGATAATGCACCCTGGCACACTGCAAAAATTGCTCAGGAATCATTTGAGGAACATGACAAAGAGTTCAAGGTGTTGACTTGTAAAAAATAAATAATAAATAATAACAGTAAAAAACAAAATTAAACGAAATACTTCTAAATTACTGTAATATAGTGTGCACTGTGCTTTTCCACATAAGAATATAGCCTGGGGAAAATCTATATACATTGCAAAAGTATTTACAAATATAAATTATATAAGTTTTGATTGCATAAATATTCATTCCTGTTGCTGTGAGCTATCAAAAAAAAAAAGCTATCTGCGACAAAGTTCTTGAAAAGTATCAATCAGCGATCCACAGCTCTGATGAGATCAGCTATTCACAGTACAACTATAGCCTTGACACTCTGCAAATCTGGAATTTATGGAAGAGTAGTAAGCAGAAAGCATTCACTGAAAAAAAAAACCAAAACAGTTTGGGGTTTGCCAAAGGTAAGTGGAAAAAAAAGGTTGTAATGTGAAAAAAAAAGAAGCACTACATTTAGCGGATACCCATGACTGTTTAAAGACCTGGCAATACCATCCCTATAGTAAAGCATGGTTGTGGTAGCATCATGTTACCGTCAGCAGACATTGGAAAACTGATCAGAGTTGAGCACAAGATAGATGGAGCAAAATACAGGGCATTCTTAGATGTATATGCCTTCTGTATGTTTTTGTATGAAATGTAATAAATGCAATATTTCAGGGTGCTGTTACTGGTTCAATTTCATTTGTATGAAATCAAATAAAATCCAATAACATCATCTCCACATTTCTGATGAGCTCAGGTTCTTCTGATAATCCATAAACCCAAAAGACTATGCTCCACTTTTGCCTTTTGATGTCAGTGTCAGCAATGCACTAAAGGTGTGCCTGGTGTGATAAATCTGAAATTACGGGGGAGGTTTGGCCTTTCCTGGTCTCCCAAATCCATGCACGTGAGACAGCAGAAGGATGGAGTGAGTGTGAATGCAGGTAGATCAGCTCATACCTCTCTCTCTCTCTCTCTCTCTCTCTCTCTCTCTCTCTCTCTGCACACTGGAGCATTGCTGCTCCAGCTCCTCATTATGCTACAGTATAGCTTCCACTAAAGGTCATCCTCTCAAAACATAATCACACACAATCAAACGCACAAACTGCATACATCACACCGACAGTAAACAGCCCAGAGCTCTATTTTCCACTGACATGGGAAGGCTCGTGGCCTATTTATAATTTCAGCCTCTTGCATCAATTAAAAAGCAGCCATCACAGTCCGAGTCCTCTCGGTCCATGGCCGCAAAGTCCGGAGTGGTTTATTACAGTGAGCATGAAATAAGGCATCAACACTACCTAATAACCTACATAGCTAGTGCAGTGTTTGTAATAAGTCTTATAAGTCTATAAAATTGAAACCTTATCAGAAACAATAGTTGCATAAGACTTGTGTGCTATTGATAAGTGCTTTTCTCCAAAGCTGTAACAGTGATCTTTCATTCTCTGCCCACTGCCTCTCTCGCGCTCTCTCTGTCTTATCAGCAGACAGGAGCTTGATGCTCTGACACTTTTGTTGAAATGACAGGAGCCTGTCAGAGAGGGAAAGTGTCAAAGTAAAGAAAAGAAGGGAAGCATTCCCCCTCTCTAGCATATTACCATAATGAGGAAAACACACTTAGTGGGCCATGACCTCATGTCATCTGATTAGAGCTATGATTAATGATATCCTTTTACCAAAACTCCCTCTCCCTCTCTCTTTCACCCTCTTTCTCTCCAAGAAAATATGAATTAATGTTATAATGTTTGAAAACGAAACGTCAAGCTCTTTTTGGTGACTCTGTAGTTTTCCTATGTTCAGTAAAATATGGAACAATAATTTGATGATTTGATGTGCTTTTGGTGAACTGTTCATTTTTATGTAACAAAATTTTTGAACAAGCTTCCTATGTGCATGATAAGAACTACCAATTCATTAGTATTTGGGTCCATGCTGTATTAAAGAATGTTTCATCTTTTAAGTTCTTTTTTAAATCTTTTTTTCTTCAGTGGAAAAAGTTTTCATGTAAGGCAGAATATAAGCGGTTGTGTACGTGTGAATATTTAAATAACTGTGAAATGTATCTGCATGTTCCTTTTAAAATCATTTCATGAAAATGGTAAAGATAAAATAAACTATTCTTGACTGTTGTGGTGATTTTGTGTTGAGTGTTTTGATGGGGCCCTTAAAAGGATTATAGTAATGTATCAAATGAGTGTATTGATACACACTGAAAAAAAAAAATTAACCAAAAATCGTGTCAAGTTGGTGCAGATTTAAAAAATTTATTTATTTATTTATTTATTTTATTATTTGAGAAAATAAATATTATTTGCAACAACTTGATGCACTTTTTGTTTGATCCAATGTTTGGATTTTTTTTTTTTTTCAGTGTGAAGTGTATTCATCATTGCTGCTTTTAAACGTGGCAGGAATTTATCACCGTCACAGTCTTCCACTTGAGATTGTGGTTTCCATGCCGATGA
Organism: Cranoglanis bouderius; assembly: GCA_023630585.1. Taxonomy (NCBI): domain Eukaryota; kingdom Metazoa; phylum Chordata; class Actinopteri; order Siluriformes; family Cranoglanididae; genus Cranoglanis; species Cranoglanis bouderius. The sequence goes on from CM042535.1 coordinate 9,059,496, forward strand.
ACATCATGAGCACTTAATTGTTTTGCTTTCTGTTCTAGCCCTAATTCCACCCCAGTCCTGTCAATGGTTTGTTGCCTGATTGTGTTCACCTGTTTTATGTGTAGTGCTGATGTCCATGTTGTGTCAATGCTCTCAATTGTATGCATGCATTACTAAGGCTTATTTTCCTAGTTTTCTAATTTGTATTCCTTGTTGTTTTAACCTGTGCCTGTTAATTTAGCAAATTATGTACCTGCTAATTCTGTCTAAGAGTGTCTTCACCCCTGTGCTGTACTCTGGTTGAGATTCCTGGAAAGTCCTTAATAAAGATCACTTCAAGTTCATGCATGTGCATCCTGCCTCTAACCATATGTTACAATTAAAGTGAATCAAAATAGCAAAGATTGAAAATAAGGTGGTAAAGTGGGTAGCATTGCTGCCTCACAGCTCCAGGGTCTGCAGTTCAATCCTGACCTTGGGTTACTGTTTGTGTCCAGGTTCTATGCACTGTGTCCATGTGGGATTCTTCTGGCTTCTCCGGTTTCCTTCCACTTCCCAAAACCATGCCAGCATGTGGAATGGCTAAATAAATTGCCCCTAGGTGTGAACGAGTGTCCCACTCTGTGGGTGCATGGTGACCTGTGATGACCTGGCATCCCATTAAGGGTGCATTCCCATCCGCACTCTGTGCTCTCAGGATAGACTCTGAATCCACTACCACCCTGACCAGAAAAAAGTGAAGATGAATGAATGAAAGATTAAAAAGACAAAGTTTGCTCTACTTACTGCATGACTCACACATATATTTCATTGTGATTATTTATCCAGTCATATTTTTGTATTGTTCAGATTTTTGTGTTCTCGTGTTTACTAATAAAACTGTTAAAGTATGTTTGGATATAACATTCAGTCGGAACAAACATGGTTTAATTCAGCTCCATTCAGTAAAATGCTGCCTTACAAAAGAAGTACACAACATAGAGACAGAAAGACAGAGAAAGTGTGTGGAATATCACCTCTGCCACCCGTCTTCTCATTTGCTCTCTCAGAGAAAAGACAGTGACTCTGAAATAACTGAGTTTTGTCCCCGAACCGAGGAAGCAAACAACACGAGGGGTGACGGTGACTCATCTGAAGATTCTTTCCCCTCTCTCTCTTTTTCCAGACGCCTTGGCCCACAAAGCGCGCACTGTGTCCTGCGTGGACGGCACAATGGGCCACTTGTGAGATTAATTGTGAGTGGGATGCATGTTAAAACACGGCGCTTAAAACCCCTCTTTGTGGCATTTTGACAGTCCAGAGGTGCAGATTTACATCCCGAGGACAGTGTGACGGTTTTCTGGTCATTCGATGAAGTGGTGTGTCTGCATTCTTACACTTCCTACGTGGTGCATTGTTCACTTGTTCTGAGCTACCTCTGGTCACGTGATTAGCGGCTGGAGATGTGGACGTGGAGGTGGGGCTTGGTGACCTACATGTGAACTTGGGCACAGGGCAAATGATCCTCAGCGTACATTCATCTAGTCATACAGCCGATACTTAGACACTATATCACAAGAGCTGGGTCAGTATGTGTGTTTGTGGAGAGAAAAAGAGATGAAGAAATGAAACTGGCATACAATAAACTTCCCTTATGGAAAAGTGTTTCATATGTGAGTAACCTGTGAGCACGTTTGAAAAATGTTGTGAAGGTGCATTTCAAATTTCACGATGCACTGAAATTTCATACTGATTTCACCTGAATAATGACACTATGGGAATATTATGTGATCACGTGAAAAATAATTATTCAAGAATTATTGAAAAAAAAACAAAAAACAAACACGTGAAAATAATGCAAATGTAAATTAAAAAAAAATACAAGAATGCATGTGAAGAATTAACATGAAAAAAAACACAATTATGTATAAAAATGACTTGAAAACAAAAATGCATATGAAAAATTAACCTGAAAATGAATGAATTGTGAAAAAAAAAAACCACACGCACTGCAACTGAATAATTAACATATGTAAAAAATGATCACATGAAAATAAATACACATGAAAGGTTCACTAGACATGAAAAATGTGTGAAACATAACATTCTGTGCAATGGCTGCTTGACAGTTTATTTATATCCAGTATATACTGTATAATCAACATCAAAGAAATTACATCTTAATTTGACCTGAAAAAACCTGAAAGAAATTTACCGCTGAACCAAAACGGAAACTTAAACCACACAACTGAACATGGGAGAAAAATAATGACAGTCAGCTTGAGCCTGCTGGCTCAAATACAGTGTGAACAGAACCTCTGTGTAATTTGATCAGAAGTGCATTCGGCCCCTGGGGGGAAACTGTGCACGTCTCCTGAACGCCTTCATACATATCCTGTCTGAATCTTATACATTAATCCTGTCAAAAAATTAAATGAGAAGTCATTCTAATAGGTGACCTTTGACCTCGTCCGTATTTGCTGTCAATTACACAGGTGTGAAGTCATACATAAATATAAGCACAAATGATTTGTGTTTATGCAAAGGTATTGTATTGCCACTTTATTTTCATGCATAGCCATGCATAACTAATTCTTCTTTCACCATAAACAGGCAGAGTATAAAACACCAAGTATGTGGCTTTTAGGGTGATTTCACACCTATTAGTCCAGAGTACGAATTGATACTTTTAGTTCATTTGATGTTTGGTTTGGTTTGGTTTCACACTGCACATAATTACCAAAGAACCGATAGCAACAATGGCTGAGGGATGTGTAGGGGAAGTCCCTCAAGCACGGTGCTAAGTAGATGATTAGATAATTACTGTATATAGATAACTACTTTAAAGTGTTTTGCGTATCACACAGTATTTATCTTCTCTTGTTGTTTGTCAGTCCAAATAATCAGAACAAGCTCTATTTCTGCGGTGCTACAAATCTGGCCTTGTTTGCGCCAAGTCTATCATCTACCACCCAAAATACACGTCCATGCTTGGTTCACTTCCTGCACTCGAGTTTATTCAGATTTGAATCGCTTTGTCGCTGCAGTCAAGCCATCCTCCAGAGCAGTTGTTTTGGTCCACACTCGAGTGAGATTGCTGTGTTCTCGCCTAAACAAACTGCATCAAGAGGATGAAAACACATCATGGATCGTTTCAAACGAGTCCTGATATTTTATCATAACACAAAAGGATAAAAGATCCAAGATAGAAGTGTTGGTGTATGTGGCTGTAGCAGAAATATGTCTACAGTATATTTATACCGTGGTCTGTCTGAATACTCGATTCTTATTAGCTGGAGGGTGTGCGTTTAAACCGTATAACGCACTGGTAGTTCCAGTCAGTTTAATCACCGTTCTAAATTAATGCACTGCCTATAAACAATTGTAACCATAGCAACATACAGGTACAGTTGCATACGGTAGTCACACTCACAGCTTCGTTATTATTAGAGACATGGCACAGACACAGGTAATTCACACACACACACACACAATCTCTCTCTCTCTCTCTCTCTCTCTCTCTCTCTTTCTCTCTCTCTCTCTCTCTCTTTCAAATAAATGTAATCATATCGCACTACTTTATCTCTGTGTATGATTTAGAGCAGGCAGAATTATAAATCTAACGACCCATACATAAAATAAATAACGAAAATTAACTGTTATTTTTATCCTTTCAGTCAAATTTTGCACTGCAAACATCAATGACAGCTTTAACTTTTTATCACTTTAAGAGTGATATAAATGTACATTTAATTAACACTTCAGTTTGAAGGCATTAAAATCATTCATTTGGCTGATGAAGCTGTGTCCAATAGGGATCCACAATTATTTCAATGTAAAAAGATGGCGTATTCAATCCCATGAGAAGAAGATAAGAAGAAGATACGTAGGTAAAGCGCATAAAAAGGTAAGATGGCAGGTGGACACAATTTGCCAATACTTTATTACAGTATCTATTTAGCATGGAATTGAACAAATACTGAATACTGAACAAATGATACTACTATGCTGTGGAGCTCTAGATTGTTACATTCAGCAGGACAAACGTCTTGAAATGGTGGTTTAAGTGCAACATTTGGTGTTGGTAAATATTTGTTTACTCTGGTGGACACTGGTCTCCTGTGTGGTACTGACGACACCAAAGCAAAGCTGTGTTTTTGCTAATGATCCCCTGTTCTTTAGTGAAAGCTTACTAGGCCTCTTGGGCCCTCGCTACATTTCAGGTGGGCATAATTACATTTCTTAAGGTCAACCTCTCACCGGGATGAATTAGTGAAATTACATAGTCGACTACTTCATGGCGTAGATCCAGATGCAATTAACTTAGGTAATAGAGCCATAGTAGCCTATGTTGCGAGACAATTGGACTGAACAGTGACTCAATCAGCTTGCAGGCTGGATGAGTGAAACCACACACAGGGCTGCTCCACTCCGAGACATTTCCT